>JAPFFP010110371.1:0-18705 GCA_026153255.1 Solanum medicagineum
ATGGAATGCTAACTGGTTTGGCATTGTTCATGTTGAACCGTGCAAGCACTCATTCAATATACTTTTCCTGAGATAGCTATAACCTCTAGTTCTTCCTGTCTTGGATGATCTACATTCCCAATATTTGTTGAGCTAGTCCTAAGTCTTTCATGTCAAAAGACTTAGAGTGTTGCTTCTTCAGCTGGTTGATCTTCGTTGCTTCTTTCCCCATGATTAGAATATCGTCTACATATATTAGAAGAGCAATAAAATTTCCGTCAGAAAACTTCTGATGTAGACACATTCATCTGCTGAAGTTTTCTTGTACCCTGGACTCGCCATACATGAGTCAAAATTCTTGTACCACTACCTAGGTGCCTGCTTCAGACCGTACAAGCTTTTCTTCAGCTTGGATACGAGGTTATCTTCTGAAACCTAAAAACCTTCTGGCTGCTCCATGTAGATTTCTTCCTCTAAGTCTCCGTGAAGAAAAGATGTCTTTGCATCCATCTGTTCAAGCTCCAAGTTCATACTTGCGACCATTCCAAGTATGACTCTAATTGAAGTCATCTTGACTACTGGTGAAAATATCTCACCAAAGTCGATCCCCTTCTTCTGTTAGAATCCTTTGACTATAAGCCGTGCTTTATATTTCACCACTTTTCCGCTGCCATCCTTTTTCAGCTTGAACACCCATTTTTCAGTGCTTTCTTCCCTCGTGGAAGTTCCATTGTCTCATAAGTCTGATTTTTCTGCAGAGACTCCATTTCATCCTGCATTGCGAGAAACTACTTTTCTTTGTCCTTATAAGATACTGCTTCATGGGAACTCTCTGGTTCTCCATCTTCAGTAAGTAGAAGGTACTCATATTCTGGATATCTTTTCGATGGAATCCAACCTCGTTCAGATCTATGAACTTCTGGAACAATCTGAGGAGATCTACCATCATTTTGGCCTTGTGATGGTCCTGGAATGTCTGCCAGATGGGGGATCAGCACCGTCACTTTCCTCATTGTCTTCTACTTCTAGCATATCTTTTGGCACAACATCACCATTTCTCAGGAATGGTTCTGTTGATGCTTCTGGCATCTGATTTGCAACAGTTGTCTTCTGAGACACTCTGGGTTTTTCAATGTCATCAATTGGCTGACTTTCATGGAAAACAACGTCCCTACTTCTGATCACCTTTTTCTCCTTTGAATCCTATAACCTGTATCCAAATTCTGCATCTCCATAGCCAATGAAAATTGTCACGGCACTAATTCCACGAATCGTGCGGCCTAGCAAACTTTACCACTTGAAGTTGCTAGTCAGCCTAACTCCCGAAGCTTAGCAGAACTTAGAAAGACTAAGCTTTAAGAAATCTTACGAAGGAACTTGGAACTTTGGAGAAAGAACTCTTTATTAGAGAACTCTTGAAAGCTTTTACAAGACTTGGTTGCTTTGTTGCTTGCTTGATGCCTAACAAATGAAATGGCCCTCCTATTTATACTACCTCCTAGGGGCCAAGGTGTAAATATTATTTACACAAGAAGTCCCTACATATTTACATGTTAGTCTCTCTCTAGATTCTTCCACCCAATTCTAGAGAGGCCTAAAGACTTCAAGACTAGTCTACACTAGTCTTGAATATTCCGGAAGCTTCCAGGCCCTTCTTGCAAGCTCTACACATTTCTAAAGCATCTTTGGGGGTAGAATTTGAGCGGTTTGTCACATTCTCCCCACTCAATCTGGTGACGTCCTCGACGCTTCCTCCTTGTAGGCTCGGATCAGGTCCTGGTAGTCCCACAATGTTAGCTCATGTTCCCAGCTCGCCTCGCTGTCGGGACACCCCTTCCATTTTACAAAGTACTCGGTATAATTGGGATGAGTCCCCCGTCTGGGAACGATTCATTGCGCAAGAATTTCTTCCACTTCTCGCTCCGGCACCATGGTGATGGCTGTTGGTGCTCTCTTTGATTCACCCCGGCTTGGATCATCCTCATCCTGATGGTACGGCTTCAATAGACTTACATGAAAAATGGGATGCATTTCCAAGTGTGAGGATAGAGTCAAGCGGTAGGCTAGCTTGCCAATGCGTTTCTCCACGGGAAATGGCCCTTCGTAACACCTTACTAGCCCCTTGTGCACCTTGACCAGCCATCTGCTTTGGTGAGGAAGGAGTTTCACCATGACTAAGTCTCCTTCCTCGAACTCCAAATGTCTTCTCTTAGCATCGGCCCATTTCTTCATTTTCTGCGCGACCTTTGCTAAGTAAGACTTTACCAAGTCTGCCTTTTCGTGCCATCCTTTGGCAAACTTATAAGCCGAAGGATTAGGCCCTTTGTAACCAATGGCCATAGTTTGTGGCGTCATTGGTTGTTGTCCCATGGCCAACTCAAACGGACTCACCCCAGTTGATTCACTCTTCTGCAAATTATAAGAAACTGGGCAATGTCAAGTAGTTTAGCCCAATCCTTCTGATTGGCACTGACATAGTGCCGCAGGTATAGCTCCAGCAAAGCATTCACCCTCTCCGTCGGGCCATCTGTCTGTGGGTGAAAGCTGGTGGAAAAGTTGAGCTTAGACCCCAAGGTTTTGAAGAGCTCCATCCAAAACCTTCCTGTGAAACGGGTGTCCCAATCAAGGACTATGGTCTTTGGGATGCCCCAATATTTCACCACACGTTTGAAGAATAGTCAGGCAGCATCCTCAGCATTGAACTTGGTCAGGACCGGTATGAATACTCCGTACTTTCTTAATCGGTCCACGACGACCATAATGTTGCTGCACCCTTCGGATTTCGGCAGGCATGTGATGAAGTCCATGGAAATACTTTCCCATGGTTTCTCTGCAATGGGTAATGGCTCCAATAGACCGACTGCGGGACGTTGTTCCACCTTGTCTTGCTGGCACACCAGACAAGTCTTTACATAGAGCTCCACGTCATCCCTCATTTGGGGCCAATAATAAGCTCCCTCGATCAGTGCTATGGTCCTCCGTACCCCAGGATGACCTGCCCACCTGGAGTCATGGAACTCCTTGATGATTTCCTTCCTTAAGCCTCCCCATTTTGGCACGTACACTCAATTTCCCTTGGTGAGGAGCAACCTGTCCTCAAGCCAAAACTGGCGCATCTTCCCCTGACCAGCTAGGCCCAAAAAATTCTTGGCTTGTGGGTCCTGCTCCATCCCTTCCTTTATACGATCAACCATCAGGAAATTTGGGCTGGTGATGGAGGCATGTTCGACCTTTCTGCTTAGTGCGTTGGCCACAACATTCCCCTTGCCTGGCTTGTACTCCATCACAAAGTCGAACTCTGCTAAGAAGGCCTGCCACCTGACTTGTTTAGGTGTCAGCTTCTTCTGCTTAAGGAAGTAACTTGTGGCAACATTATCTGTTTTCACAATGAACTTGGTGTCCAACAGATATTGTCTCCACGTCTGCAGGCAATGTACTAAGCGGTCATCTCTTTCTCTTAGACCGTGTAGCATTTCTCCACATCATTTAGCTTTTGACTCTCGTAAGCCACCGGATGCCCTTCTTTCATGAGGACGCCTCCCAAGGCAAAGTCTGAAGCATCTGTCTGCATCTCGAATAGTTTGGTGTGGTTAGGCAAAACCAACATCGGCTCCTTGATCACGGCCTCTTTCAGCGCCTCAAAAGCTGCCTGACACTTCTCGTCCCACTTCCAGGTCTAGTTCTTCTTTAGTAGATCTGTGAGGGGAGAGGCTATAGCAGAATAGCCTTTGATGAACTTCCAGTAGTAATTTGCCAATCCAACGAAGGATCGAAGTTCTGGCACCTACTTTGGTGGCTCCTATTCCTGTATAGCGCGGACCTTGGACTCATCCATTTGAAGTTTACGCTCTCCGAGATGTGTCCCAAGAAGGATACTTCTCATTGAGCAAAGGCGCACTTCTCCTTCTTGACGAACAACTCGTTCTCCCGTAGTACTTGGAAGACTTGTCTCAAATGATTTACATGATCCTTCAAAGTGTTGCTGTATATGACATTGTCGTCCAAGTACACCACCACGAACTTGTCCAAGAACGGTTGTAGGACACGGTTCATGAGGGTACAGACTGTTGCTGGCGCATTCATGAGTCCGAAAGGCTTAACTAGAAATTCATACGAACCGTACCTCGTGACGCAAGTAGTCTTTGGTTCGTCTGCCTTGGCAATCCTGACCTGGTAGTACCTGGACCGTAGATCTAACTTGGTGAACCATCGAGCTTGCCCAAGTTGATCAAAAAGATCAGCAATGAGTGGGATCGGGTACTTGTTCTTCACCGTGATCTTATTGAGTGCAATCGATGCATAACCAGAGTGATCCGTCATGCTTCCTCTGGAATAATACTGGGGCTCCATAGGGTGCTTTTGATGGGATGTATGTAGCCAATGTCTATCAACTCCTTCAATTGCCTCCGTAATTCTTCAAGCTCCGGAGGCGCCATGCGGTATGGCACTGCCGCAGGTGGGGTAGCACCTGGTTCTAGCTCTATCTTGTGGTCCACCTCCCTCTTTGGTGGCAACTTCTTCAGCAGCTCGGGTGGCATCACTTCTTTGAACGCCTCCAAGACGTGTCTGACTTTGTTGGGCAGTTCATCGGCTGGAGGAATGACAACTTCTTCCTTCAGTGCGACGAGGCAGGTTGGCTCCTCCTTCTTCATCCCCTTGGCGAGTTGCATGGCTGAAATCTACTTCTCCTGGCATCAGGTTTCCCTCCCTAGGGGAATTAGGTGAGTGTTACCCTCCTCCAAGATGCCCAGTGAGTTTGCGAAGGGAATTGGGTTGGCCTTGACTTGGTCCATGAACTCAATACCCAAGATAAGTGGATAATCGTCCATGGTTACGATGGAAAAGTTAATGTTGTCGTTCCAATTTCCTAAGCTTACCTTTACGTTCCTGGCAACTCCAAAGGTCTCTGTTGGTGCAGAATTGACTCCTTTGAGCCAACCACGTCCCTTCTCGAACTGGATGCCCATCTTCTTGGCCTCCTGAAAGGTGAGAAAGTTGTTGTCGGCTCTCGTGTTGACTAATGCCTTCATGGTGTGTCCTCCAATCTTGGCTTCTGCAAACAACCTCCCTTTGTTCTCGTTCTTGGGCACCTCCACCTTTGCCTTGATTAAACTTAGGAGTTATAGGGCCCCTATCTTTGCCTCCTCCTGCTCACGTTCCTCATCAAGGCCGAGAGTTTGCTCTTTTTGGGGCATTCTCTCGCCTTGTGTGGTCCCTCACAAAAGAAGCAACTAATCAGGGGTCTTACTTTGGCTTGGTGCTCCTTGGGTCCCTTTGCCTTCTCTGTTGTCTCTTTTCCTCGATGTGGGTCTCCCCAACTCTTCCCCCTGCCGCCCTTGTCCTTGGGTTTAGGTTTCTCCACTTTCCTAAACTCAATAAGGGACTGGCAATGGAGATAGCAGTGGTCAATTCTTGAGCCCCTCGTCTTTGGATCTCAAGCTTTGCCCACTGTTGTAACCCATCCATGAAGGAAAAGAAAGCTTCCTTATTGGGGTAGTCAGGGATCTTAAGAAGTACCTCTGTGAACTCCTTTACGTACTCCTGAATGCTTTCTTTGTGCTGTAGTCGCCTCAGCTTCCCACGTGCCTCTTCTTCCACATTGCTGGGGTAGAACTGCTTCTTGAGTTCTGCCCACGTGTCGATAGAGCAAGTGCCTCTTTCCATGTACCCCTTTCTCCTTCTCCACCATACCATCGCGGTATCCTCAAGGTAGAGACTTGCCATATCCACCTTTAGGGCTTCGTCAGTCATGGCGAGCGCCCTAAAGTACTGCTCCATGCTCCAGATAAAGTTGTCTAGCTCCTTCACGTTCCTTGACCCTTTGAAAGACTTGGGTCGGGGAACATCCAACTTGGAAAGTGTAGTCCTTACCTTGGACGTACTTGCAGTCCCCTGGGCAAGAGCTCTTTTGCATAGGCTAAGCTCCTCCTTGGTGCTCTCTAGCTCGTGCAAAAGCCTCCCTAGCTCTTCCCGCATCGAAGAAATCTCCACCCTGTGAGTCTCTTCCATGGTCTTCACACTGTCAAGACATTGGTCCAGGATTTTGTTCATGGCGAATTATATTTCCTCCCGCAACCCGTCTACGCCTTGTTCGACCTTCTCGAACTTCTCCTGCCCGTCGGCTATGGCCAACTCCACCTTGGCTAGCCGTGTCTCATACTCCACCATGGCCTCCTTGGAACAAGACCTCTGGACCCTGGATTTCTCCTTGCCAACTTGGGTAATGTCGCTTGAACCTTCCATCTCCCTTGATGTTCCGACGGTCTACGAACCTTGCGCTCTGATACCAACTGTCACGACACTAATTCCATGAATCGTGCGGCCTAGCAAACTCTACCACTTGAAGTTGCTAGTCATCCTAACTCCCGAAGGTTAGCAGAACTTAGAAAGACTAAGCTTTAAGAAATCTTACGAAGGAACTTGGAACTTTGGAGAAAGAACTTTTTATTAAAGAACTCTTGAAAGCTTTGTACAAGACTTGATCGGTTTATTGTTTTCTTGGTGCTTAACAAATGAAATGGCCCTCCTATTTATACTAACTCCTAGGGGCCAAGCTGTAAATATGATTTACACAAGAAGTCCCTACATATTTACATGTTAGTCCCTCTCTAGATTCTTCCACCCAATTCTAGAGAGGCCTAAAGACTTCAAGACTAGTCTACACTAGTCTTGAATATTCCGGAAGCTTCCAGGCCCTTCTTGCAAGCTCTACACATTTCTAAAGCATATTTGGGGGCAGAATTTGAGCGGTTCGTCACAAACTGCATGGAGTTGTCCTTGCATCTAGCTTCTGCCTGAGCTCCTTGGATACATTGTGTAGGCTAAACACCCAAATACTATCAAGTGAGAGTATGATGGATCCTTTCCAGACCAAAGTTTCTCCAGAACTTCAAAATCCAATAGTACTGATGGAGATTAGTTGATTAAGTAATAGTCGGCTCTGACTACTTCTCTCCAGAATGGCTTTGGCAGCTTAGACATACTGAGCATACTCCGAACACGTTCCATGATTGTTCGGTTCATTCTTTCAGCTACACCATTGTGTTGAGGGGTGTGTGGGACCGTCTTCTCATGTCGGATGCCATATGATCTGCAATAGGCATCGAACTACTTGGAAGAGTATTCACCTCTATTGTCGGATCGAAGACACTTCAACTTCTTTCCTTTCTCACGTTCTACCATGACATGAAACAGTTTGAAGTAATTAAACACCTAGTCCTTTGTCCGCAAGAAATATACCCACATCTTTCGAGAAGCATCATCGATGAATGTTAGAAAGTATCGGTTGACGCCTAGTGATTCAACCTCCAAGGGACCACAAACATCAGAGTGTACCAGACTGAGTAACTCTGATCTTCTCGTTGAAGAGGAATTAAACAAGACTCTATGCTGCTTACCAAACAGACAATGATTGCAAGGATCTAGTGCAACATCCTTGTCCACATTGATAAGCTCCTTCATCATCAGGGTAGACAACCCTTTCTCACTCATGTGGCCGAGTATTTGGTGCCATAAATTTTGAGAAGCCTCCTTTTCCGCTACATTGATTCCAAATTCTTGGAGATAACGCTTTAACCACAGCATCTCTTTTCCAGCTTCCGCGGCAGCAATGTATTCTGCTTCAGTTGTGGATAAAGCAATAGCTTTTGTAGTCTTGACTGCCATGAAACAGCTCCCCCTGCAAAAGTATAAATGAATCCTGAAGTAGATTTCCTACTATCGGGATCTCCGGCCATGTTTGCATCTGTATAGCCCTCCAAGATTGGATCAACTCCCCCGTAGCAAAGATATAATTTCATTGTACCCTTAAGGTACCTGAGAATCCACTTTACTACCTCCCAATGCTCTTTCCCGGGGTTGGAGAGAAAACGACTCACCTTTGCCACTGCGTGAGCAATATCTGGCCTCGTACACACCATCACATACATCAGACTTCCGACTGCTGAAGAATATGGTACTGACAACATCTCCTCAATCTCTTTCTTGAGTGAGGGACACGATCTCTTGCTCAACTTGAAATGGTTGGCTAATGGAATGCTAACTGGTTTGGCATTGTTCATGTTGAATCGTGCAAGCATTCGTTCAATATACTTTTCCTGAGATAGCCATAACCTCTGGTTCTTCCTGTCTCGGATGATCTGCATTACCAATATTTGTTGAGCCGGTCCTAAGTCTTTCATGTCAAAAGACTTAGAGGGTTCCTTCTTCAGCTGGTTGATCTTCGTTGCGTCTTTCCCCATGATCAGATCGTCTACATATAGTAGAAGAGCAATAAAACTCGAGTTTGTGTGAAGCTATTGCTGGTTCTTTGAGTTTGCTGAAAGTCACAAGAGTTTGAGGTGTTGCTACTTCTGTGATTTTTAATCTGTTTTATCTTGGGAGGAGATAATCCACAAATCTTGAGTACAGTAAGGAAATTAAATTCCTTAAGGACACACAGTAAATTCTTTGAACTCAGATTGTTGTATATATTTTTGTTTAAATTTTATTATCTACATTGCATATTAAAATACAAGAGTATCAGATATCACCTTTTAAGAGTTTTAATTAGTCTGGAAATTTGTCTTTGTTATTGTTGTTACAACTGCCCTTCTGGTTGACACAGAAATTGGGGACGTGTGCATATAAATGACCTTTTCTGGGTGTCACTCTTTAAAATCTTGTCCCCTTTAATTGGTTTAGCTCACTGCCACCATTGCACAAATTTACTCTAATTAATCAACTCTTCCACAATTATTATTACTTGTCTTCTTGTTATACTTGTACTCAAGTTTTATGAGGGAAATATATAACGAGGAAAGAAGCCAGATAAGATCAATGGATTCATTTGAATTCACTTCATTCGACTTTATCTGTTGAACCTAATAAGTTAAATATTGATTTCCACCACCAAATGTAATGCAACCTTAGTTGGAGATTGTTAGAGCATCTAATTTGGCATTAACAACGACTTGTTGGACTGACTTTGTTTTTTCTTTTTCAAAAAAGAATTTAGTCTTCCATAATTCAAGCATCAACTAATGCTATAATCATAAAATGCCTCCTCCTTTTATGTCACACTTGTACGTTTATAATATTTCTTTTCCAATTTGTGCTATACTTAGCTGTAGCTTTAGCCAATATAATGACTAAGGACTCCTTAGTCAATAATTATTTTTTCAAAATTATTAAAAACTCGATAACCTAATAATTGTTTTCGAAATTTTTAACATGATTTCTATTATAATATGGGTATTCGTATTTACCCATATTATCCACTGGGTAACTCGTTTTTACCCATTTAAAATACTAGTCAAGTTGGATATTTTATCCAGTTTTACTTAACTCATATTTGATCGACTGATATCCGACTCAACCCGCTTGTTTGTCACTCCTATGAAGGAGTAAGGATTACTAGGTATCAAATTGAAATTTTCAAAATATAATTAGTAATATAAGTTTTTAATAAACATTTTCCAAAGAAAATTATCGAGTCAATATGAATCAAGTAAAATGAAACGGACATAATAATATTTTCCTAAAAGTAATTATATTATAGATGTCCACTATCCCTTATGTGACACTACTATTCAAGTCAACCATGTTAACACTTTCAAGTCGTCCACCTTATAATTTTTTTCAAAGTCTTCTCCTGCGTGCTCCTTATGGAGAGTTATTCTTTTTTCTTATTTTCAAATAAAACTTTATATTGTAATAACCTCTCTTGACCTAGATAGTATAGTCAACAGTTGTAATGAAATGGTACATAAAAGTCTATGTTTTTGTTTATCTAGAAAAGCTATTATATAGTATTAGGTGAAAAGGAAAGAAGTTGACCAACTTAATTGCAAGCTGGAAATGATACATTTGGTATGCTATTTTCTTCTATTTCTTTTTCTTAAGTATACATCATTAAGATCCTAATAGACAAATTATAAGTCGGCAAAGTTTTTGTCGTGTTGAGCTCAAGTCAAAGTAATAAGAGTATATAATTTTGAAATAAATTATTTGTTTAATCAAGCTGCGGAAATTAGGTTGTCAAAGAGTAATTTATTCTTCTCCCTTAGGTTAATCTCTTCGAAACTGGATCTTAGTGTCACGATCCCAACTTTCCGTGCTCGGCATCTAAGTTGAGAATCATTTCTACAACCAAACTATGCATACTAACAAGAAATAGCATGTGAAAACAAGTTTAAATAATAGCAAATCAAGAGTTGAGTTTCCATAAAGTTGAAAAGAATAATCTAAAAACAGTGTAGTATTTACCCTCCTAAAACTTGAAAGTCATTGTAATAAAACTGTATCAGTCTGACTTTTATCAACATTCGGAGTTCGAAAGCTCAAATAGAAATTTCAAAAATTTCAATAGTTTCGGATGGTAAAACTAACGCTAAAAGTGGTCTCGTTGTAATTTTTGGAGTTTCTGAGGTTATTTTGGGTGTTTGAGTCCTAGACTAGTTTAAACGATCTTTGTCATGTTCTAGGCCAAGGAGGTCTCAAATTCAAATTATGACGGTTCCATTGAGTCCTGACCATCGTTTCTAGTAGGGTTTCATGTTTGGTTTGTGTTTACGGGATTCCGAATGAATCCCAAGGGTCCTTTTCGTGATTGTCTGTGTTGTGTATTGCTGGTTTGAATTGTATCTGGTGCAATTAAATTTTGTTCTCCGTGTTTGCGAATGTGGATCCGTGTTCACAGAGTGGACGCGCCTAGACCTCTGCCAGATTTCCGTGTTCGCAAAGCTTTATGTGTACCTAAATAGTGTTTCACTTTTAAGTGACGGCTTTTGACCTTTTTCCTTCATTTTTAATATTTCAAACTTTGTTTTGAGAGATTCTTCAAAGTTTTTCAAGGCAAGTCTATTGGATAGCTAGTTTCTAACCTATTTCTTTGCTTTTCATTGATTAAGTTATGTTTTTAACTTAGAGTTTGGGGATTTTAATTGGAGAAATTGGGGATTTTTCGAATATTGATCCCTAATGCTAAATTGATGATTCCTACCTCATTTTAACTCTGTTTTAAAAACAATTTTCACCATTGAATTCCTTATTACTTAGAGAATGTTTTCATGTATTATTTTTTAAATTCTAGTTACTTTTTCTGGCATGAAGTTTTTGACCATTTTGCCCTTTCTACTCGAATTGATTGATTTTAGTGTCATTAAATTCATTATATGATATGTGATGCTACATTTGAATATATTGTGGTAATTTAGATTATCGTGGGGCTACTAAAAAATTGCTAAAAGAGAGCAAAAAAAGAGACCTCACCGTTAGGTTGCTAGATGCAGGTAGTTTTTTTTGTAGAGACTACATGAGGTCGCTAAATAGAGACATCACAAGGTCGCTAATTTTTTTTGAATTTTTCAAAAAAGAGACCTCATGTGGTCTCTATTTTATTATTTATTTTTATTTTATATTTTAATAAAGAAGACCTCATGAGGCCACAATTTTATAATTTATTTTTATTTATATTTACAAAAAGAGACATCATGAGGTCTCTATACCTTATTAAATCTATTCAAATTCATATAAATAAAGACCTCATGAGGTCTCTTTTCTGGAAAATAGAATGCAACAAAGCGACCTCATGAGGTCTCTTTTCTGGAAAATAAAATGAAAAAAGTGACCTCATGAGGTTTCTTTTCTGGAAAATAAAATGCAAAAAAGTGACCACATGAGGTCTCTTTTCTGGAAATCAAACTGATAGCATTACTACTTTTGCAGTTTCACACTTGTCATTTAATTCAATATATATTTTACACAGCCAAATCAAACTCAATGAGCTACCAACAATACAATAAAATACATTTAGTAAATATTCTCTTATCAACTCAATATAAAAATCAACTTGAAACTAATTTGAATTTAAGCGAATAAAACATAAAAGTCATAAATTAAACAATGGGATTTCAAAGTTATGATGCATTTATAAAACACATAATAAGTCTCATAAAACAACCATAAAGTAAGGAATTTAGATTATATCTATTATAACTCTATACTTCAATAAAGTGACCGTGTGTTTGCCACATTCCTCATCATCTTCCTCACTACTAACTCATCCATCAAATCTCTTTGTTGACCATATATGGATGTTGAGTAGGTTGAGATTGAGAAGGTCGAGAAGAGCAAGCGACATCACCAGGACAAGGGGGAATCCCTCCTGAAGCAAGCAATGCATCAAATTGAGCCTTAAGACCCGCATACTCTATGTCCCTTCGCTTTTGTCTAGCATGTGCAACTTTAACTTGACTAAATAGCTCAAACTACCTTCTCCTCTAAAGCCAAATTAGTCTTCCTCAATCCATCATCATAAGAACTACCTATGTCTTCTAGCTCAGAATGATATTCACGAAAGGTCCATTGTGGCATGCCATAAGCATATCTATATCTACTCGGACCACCGATTGAGTCTAGCCAGACTCTCAGCCTGCTCTTGGCTAACTGGCATGCCTTGAATATCTTCTGGCAAACTCTGACGAAAATCCTCTAATATTTGAAAATATTAATTCTGAATTGAATGATAATAATATTAGAATATAAAGTAACTATTATTTAAATTAGAGGCTTACATAGGTTAGTTCAACTCGTGGCTCAACCCAAATGTCCGAATCTCTGGGATTTTCCTTTTTCTTTGTGTGTGTAGCCTTGAATGCCTCGACCTTAGTTATTGGCCTCCCCAATTTCCTTTCCTGTAAATGAATTAGTTACATTATAATCAACTTTAAAGAGAAAAATAAGAGAATATGTTGGGTTTCAGGGAGAATAGTTATACATTGAGCAAAATCCAAGATGCAAAGTTGATAGGTCATAAAGAGTTCACTAAAGATTCATCAGGAGATAAAAGATTATTTTAGTGCAGGAACGCATGTATAGCAGTAGAAATATAAACCACAAGAGTAGAGGTGACCAGAATGAGCAAGGTGGGGGCATAATGAATTGCAGATTTACTTCCACAAGATAACATCCCTAGGCGAATCTTGATGACATTGACAAATTGAAAGCATCAAGAACAAACACCCCATTACCCATCCAATAGCGGAGCCCATCATTCCAAGCTTCAACACCTTTCAATTGATGTGAGCTTTGAAAGCCTCATAAACATCTTTGCTATTTAAGAGATTAATAATTTTTTTTTCATGTTTTGTTGTCAGCATTAAATACTTTTCTCCAACTCATCTTCCAAGGCCTAATATTAAACATCAATTAATAGGAATGCTATGGTAAAATGCCTATATAGGTAACTATTTTTTTAATGGGTGTGCCAAGTTAAAAAATGACAAAAATTTATGGAGGTAATAAGTATTACAGTTGGACATTTTGTCAAGAGTAGTGATTAGTATATTTTTTCAACTTGCAAGTCCTGTACAATCCCCAAGTAATTTCTCAGTGGCAAACTAAGCTCTCGAGATCCATGCAAAGCCTGTTAAGTGAAACTAAGACGGTTACACTTGAATGAATATGTTTTTACTTGATATATTGTTTTTCAAAGATGATTATCTCCATTGAAAGAAAATACTTATATATGGCACATCACCTGTCAACATTTGTATCAAAGATTATTCCTAAATCAACTCTATTATCAAGAACTGCCTTGGTGATAGGTTTCATGGATGTCTTATCCTCTAGGCTAGGTATATGATTGGGAAACAAACCTAGCATGAGAATAAAATAATTAGCAAGAGTCACAGAGAAGTATGTGTGTGAAAATTACAATTTATATCTTACCATTTGGCTCCAAAAATTGATTGTCAGAAGTAATAGCAACTTCCCCTGAAAATACAAAAAAATAAGAATATGACCAAAGCATCTATAGAAGAACAATGGAAAAAAGATAAAAGTGATACTCTGAGAAAATTTTAAGTTACAAATTAAGCTAATAAACAGACTTTGATATGTTTTATAGACCATTGAAATGGTCTTCGAGTCCCCTTTCCCCTAGTGCAACTTCATTTGATATCAATATTGATGCATTTTAGTCTCTTACACATTGACAAGAGTTGAAAAATAATGTATCAAGTAAAAATATATGCATTCTAGTGTAACCGTCTTAGTTTCACTTAACAGGCTGGATGTTTTAATTGATACCTAGCACTAAACATTCAATTTGTGGTAAAATCAGTTGAATTAAAAACCAACAGAATCAAATAAACTACTCATTGCTTCACAAGCGAGTAAACACAAAATCCCCAAGTAATTTCTTAGTGGCAAATAAATTACTCACTGCTACATAGGTACATCAGAAAAACATTAACAACTAAAATAAAGAGGAAAACAAAATATCCCAGTAAATCAGGAAAAGAAACAGAGAAATCCAAACTCACACCAAAAGCAAAATTGTATCAAAAATGAAAACAAAAATGGAAAAATCACTCATTGCTATACAAGCAAGTCAAGGTAGGAGGCAAGGTGGCTAGAGGCACAGCGTCGGCGAGAAGCACAATGACGTCGAGAGGCACAGTAACGAGGGTTTTCTCTTTCAATCTGAAGCAGGAAGAAACTTTGGCTGAAGCGGGAAGAGCTTTGTATCTTTAAATTTTTATTATTTTTAATAATAACTAATTTTAATTTTTAATTTATTTGAAGAATTAATTTTTTATTTTTAATTTATTAAACTTAAGGTACCTCATGAGTTCTCTTAATTTTAAAATATTATTGACTAAATTTAGCTAAGAAATGGAGACCTCATGAGGTGTCTAAAAATAAATTGTTATATTTTAATTTAACAAATAGCGACCTCGTGAGATCACATTTTTAGGCAATAAATTTTGCTAAAAAAAGGAGACCTCGTGAGGTCTCTCTTCAAGAATTTTTTGTTTTAAAAAATTTGATAGGATATCGACCTCACAAGGTCTCTTTTTAGCGACTTATTTTTGAGGTCTCTTTTTTTAGGTCTCTTTTTGCTGTGTTTTGCCATGAATTTGACTTGATTCAAGATTTTTTTCTAAGGCAACTGGACTATGTAGAACTCAATTGTGATAAAAAGCATGATCTGAAGTATATGTTGACAGTGTATTCAGTGTCAAGTATGTGTGAGCGTTATTGTATGATTCTATCTATGTTTCAATCTAGAACTTTCTCTGTTACTCTGACTGAGACTGTAAGTTAGTTGGTTAGGAAGGGATCATAGGTCGTTGTTAAGATTAGTTCACTTAGCCTAAAATGACCAATCAAATTTTGTATGTATCCCTTGATCCTGATATTTGAGGCTTACATATAAATACATAAGTAATCAAACCTTTTTGTCTGTTTAATCCTAAATTTGGCCCTGGTCCCTCCTTGAATATTATGCACCTCGACTCAAGCTAAAAGCCTAAGTTAAGGGTGACTACCAAAAGTGGCTTTGGTTCACAGGATTGGATATTGTGCACCTCAACTCAGGCCAAAAACCTAAGTTGAGGGTGGCTGTTGCAAGGTAATCACAACAAAACAGGGAAGGAAGTGTAGTAATACAATGAAATAAAGGAAAAAAAATGAAGTGGATGCAAAAAAATTAAATAGACTCCAAAAATGTGAGTTGAGAAGAAAAAGAATTGAGAAAAATTAAAGATCAATAGACTGACAATTATAATAAGTACACCTGAAAGTGTTTGAAATAGGAAAAAAAGGATCAATAAGTTAAAAATATCCGTGTTGGTAAGGCAAAGTGTGAAATAGCGCAGTGTCAAGGAGGGCAATGACTCACTATGTTCCAAAATATCATACCAAATTTAAGCCCCCGAGCCTATGTTATAAGCTAAGAAAGTCATATAGTGATCTTAGTGTTACTAGTCGAATGTCATGGTTATGAACATAGGGACAAACCTATGGTATTGTACACAGTGTTTGAATTTCAGTTGTGAGTGTGAGTGCATTTGTTAGTCCCTATCATCAAATCATAGTACATCGATTTGACTGAGAAACTAGACTTCTTTTTGTGAGAGCACTTGAATTACATTGTTGATTATACGCTATCTCAGTGAATGTTACTTATCTACGTTGCCTTGCTTGTCATAGTTGTGTTGTCAGGTATTAATCCGCTTGAGTTTGTTTGATAACTATCTTATATATTCACATGTGATTTTGAATGGGCATCTGTGATTGATTGAAAAATGGTGTATGCCATGAGATTGAGGTCTATGTGATACTGTATTGCTTATGTTAGATTGAGTCCGTCGCTTGAGGATAAGTAGCAATTTTTAAGTTGAGGTGTTGATGTGCCACTAAAATACATCACTTTTGATGTTTTAAACATAGAATTTTATGTTTTCTCAAAGCGATGTTAGTGGCTTTGATGTGTTTTTATGTAGATTTTGTAGAATTTCAAGAGTCAGGGGGTTTTTGGGATAATTTGTACAGATTGCAGCTTTCTGAGGTTTCACGAGGCTTTCTACGGTCCATGGTTCATTCCATGAGCCGTAGATGGGTTTCGTAGGTCTAATCCAATGAAGGGCCGATTTTTAGAGATTGAAACGACATGATACCAGGATAGGTCGTAGACCATTTGACGACCCGTACTTTAGATCGTGCCTAAAGGATCAAAGAATATGCATAGTTACTAAGGAGTTACCAGACAAAACCTCTTACGGGTCATGAGTCAAAGGATGGGTTGTAGGAAATAGTTCGTACAGTGAAGGAATTTTTTAAAGGTTGCGTACGAAGCCATTTATGGACTGTGAATGCTTCTACAACCCGTAACTCCACTCGTAAATAGCCTCGATTTTAGTTTTGCTATTCCATTTAGGATTTGATTTTCTTTTATTTTAAATAAGTTTTTAGGTTTTTTTTTTAAACATTCAGAGCATACAAAACTTGAGATTGGAGATTGTTACTTTTTTTAAACTTGTTCTTGGAGATTTGTTATGGATTACTTTTGACTTTATCTTCGAGTAATAATATTATGATTTTTGTGAAAATTTCAAATTTATTGTTCATCAATTCTTCATTGTAAGTGTTCAATTATGAAAATTCATAATATGATTATTACATATATAACGAACATGAGTAGCTAAATCCACAACTAGAGTCGTGGGAACCATGAAGACTAACAAAGTAAAGCTGAATAATTTATAATCCTTGGAAAGTGTGCATGCATGTATTATTTATCTCTTAGTTTTGAATGCTTTTTAACGGTTGCAAACGTCAAATCTCGCCTTATTCTTACTTAATTGACCAAGGGGGTATTGAATGGGAAAAGAGATAAAATAACAGGATTTGATGTGAGCGCACTCATCTAATCAACCTGAATAGACCAAGAGATTGTTGTACTAGGACAAGGTTAGGGTCAGTAATGTTAACCTCATAGATGGACCAAGTCACCTGGTGAAATTTACCTAGTTGCCATATTAAGGGATTAGGTGAACATAACTTACTAGTTTTGCATGCTACACACTAGAAAAGATTACAATTATGAGCTTATATTGCCTTAGGAATTCATGGGAAACATAATACCATAGTTACTTCTCTCACTGAATTCACAACATTTGCATTGATTGTTTGATTGTAGTTTAGGCTTAATTGCTGCTTTTACATTAAACCTCCCTCTTGGGAGGTAAGTTGGTTAACTCATCTTAATTACTTTAATTACTCCAAGTCTAGACCATATTCCTCGTGAGATTGATCCTAACCATTTTTAGGTTCTATGTTTGAAAAACGACCGCTTATAACTTAATTTGGAGGTGTAATTTGGCGTGATCATCTATTTCTTTCATTTAAGTCTTTTGCTATTGATTGAATGCCTGATGAGACCAAGTAGTTCTCTTGGAGACCAACAATGATTTCTAAGTGTCGACGACGCCTAGGGCACTATAAACTGATATTGCTTTTCGTAGGAGCCGAGCCGATCATGCTTTTCTAGCCTAAAATGCCCATTCCATAGCTGATGGAACCATCAAAATTTCATTTGAGGCCATCTTCCTAGAGTTTTGGCAGAAGTCAACCATTCAAACTCCAAGAGCTCCAAAACACAAAAATGGATATAAAAACTAAAGACACAATCGGGCGACCTATAATGATCCTCCAGATTATTTATATGGTTTTTCTGTTATTATGTTAATTGAGCATGTGTATGGTGACCTCAGAACTATTGGGGTAATTATTGCATAGGTTATTCAAGAGTTATGTCGATTTTTGAGTTAACCAAGAAGTTATACTCGTAAAAATTTTTTTTGAGTAAAGTCCAAGTAAATGACTTGGAATGAAATTCTAATGATTCCATTAGCTCTGAAATGATCGAATTAGGCTAGGAGCATGCTCAGTGCAATTATATCACGACTTACAAAGTTGACCGCCGAAATCGTTTAATACTTGACCCAGCTAATGCTCTGGGGAACCATGCCCCGGATAAGAATTTTGATATAGCTATTAGCACCAAAATATTGATTTTAGTCTAGGGAGACCCCTCGCTTGATACCGAGGATGTTCAGATGTGATTTAACCCCTGAGGGCTTTTCGTTAAAAGTTATGTATAAAGAAGTGGGACCTTCACCTTATTGTGGGAAGCTCCATTGGAAATTTTGATTGCACCGTTGGATCCAGAATGTCGAAATCTATAGATTTACATAGTTCGTTTGCGAAAATCAGAATTTAAACGAGCCTGAAAAGATAAAAAAGGGATTGAAGGATTAAAGAAAAAAGCGGAGGCCACATGACCTATTTTGGTACTGCCACATGGTAGAAAGGTGGCAGTTGACCCTCATATATATGCACCTTTCCAGGAAAGTAGTGACAAACATGTGTATGAATACATACATACATACATACATA
>JAPFFP010110392.1:0-18703 GCA_026153255.1 Solanum medicagineum
TCAACCTACCAACACTTGGTAATACCCTCATGTAATATACATTAAAACCTTTCATCAAATCTCAAAATAGATCATAGATTCATAGCTCAAAACATCTTGAAATAGTCACACTTTTATGAAACCCCAACAAAGTTCATAGTCAAATTCATAATAGGCAAGACCCACAAGTAAATCAACTTAAAAACATATAGTTTTTCATGACCCAAGCCTAGGCCTAGAAGTGACAAGGTGCATGGAGAACCCGAAGGGACCCCAAGCAAGCCTCTTAACATATCGTTACACAACCTTGGTCGTGAAAGCAATAGAATACAATAAGAGATAGTAAATAGGGACAACGGGGCTATGGGACAACTTCCATATCATAAACATCAAGAGTCAAGAGAGAGTCAAAGCTCATAGCAAAATACAAAACATGTCCAACAACACCACTTAAACTTAGATTCTTAGCTGGGGCCAAGACAAAGCTACCGGGCTCACCTTCATAGTCAACATACACATAAAAGAAGATTGTCTTGGAACATAGTATGAGATCATAAACATCATCCCTGAAATAGAGGATTCACCATACAGTTTGAGAGAAGTCGTACTAACCAAGTAGAGGAGAATGATCAAGTGGGGCTCTAGTTTCTGCATGGTGACATCATGTAGTCATAGAGTATGTGTTAGCACATTTAAATGTACTAAGTACGTAGGATGCAATGCAACAAGCGATAAGCACCATGTGCAAAATGCATCACATAGGCAATGGGTAAGCATATATCTATATGGCATGTATGAATGATGCTTGACGTAAAACCATGCTTATATAGAACATAATATGTGAGTAAGGAGAGATTATCATTAGTGCATATCCAAGGCCTACCACCCACTTGGAGAGGCAAATGAGGTACGAACCCCTTAATAGGTTGATGAGGTACAAACCCCCCAATGTGGTTATCAAGGTACAAAGCCTCAACATGGTTGTACAGGCATATCATCTCCCAAGCGAGGCTATCGAGGTACAAACCCCTCAACAAAGCCTTTTATCAAATCTCACAATAAGTCTTCGATTCATAGGTCAAATTATGCTAAAACAACCATAATTTCATTGCAACCCCAACATATTGTGTAGTGAAATTTATAATAGATAAGACCCATGAGTAAATAAGCTTTACACGCAATTTTAGGCAAAAGAGAGCTTGGGTATCATGGGAGAAAGGAACTCATGAAAGAAACCCACATACCTTAGCTTTGGAGAATAACTTGATCAAGATTGGAGATGGAGACCTGAAGCTTGAATGAGAACCTTGAGATCCGGATGAGTTTTGGGACTTGAATTTAGAACTAAAATATTTGGTTAAGTGTTTTAGTGAGTATTGGGAAATGTTTTGAATGATATGAGGGTGAAATATTTCTAAGTATAAGTATTTTTACGTTTGGGAACACTTAGGCCCTAGACCCAAAGGCCTTGGACCGGACAAGAAAAATAGTGCATAAAATACACTTTGCTACAGCTGCACTTAAATGGGAGTTAGACCCATTTCCTACTCAATTTGACCCCCTAAAAAGAATATGAAGTTGGATTTTCGACATCACGCACGGACTTTGAGATATATAGAAATTACGATTTCGGGCACTTACGAGGCACATTTTTCGGCACTTTTTTGGGTCGTTTCAATATCACCCCCTTGGGAACATTCATCCCCAAATGTCAAAGAAATGTATATGAGAGATGCAAACATTACAATTTCAGCCCACATAAGGATGCATCAATGCACTTAAACATCATTTCAAAAATAACAACATAAATGTAAAATCATCATGAACTTATCAATTTAAACATGAACGTATGCAATGACATGAGGGCTGAACTTAACTCTTGAGATCATATAAAGGACTTAGCGCAATACCTTAGGCTTGATTGGACTGGAAATGATAAGGTACCGCTTTTACATATCCGCTTCGGCCTCCCATGTAGCACCTTTAACTTGTTGGTTCCTCCAAAAGACCTTAATAGAAGCAACTTCGTTCTTCCTCAACCTCTTCACTTGCCTATACAAGATCTCTACTGGAACTTCTTCATATGTAAAGTTGTCTTCAACTACCCCCATAACATCAAGAGGCACAATTGCATTAGGATCACCCACACACTTCTATAATATATACATATGAAAGACCAAATGAACTAATTCAATTTCTCTAGGCAATTCCAACTTGTAGGCAACCTTACCTATCCTTCTCATCACCCTATAAGGACCCACATATTTAGGGCTTAACTTGCCCTTCTTACCAAAATAGACCCCACCCTTCATGGGTGACACCTTCAAATAAACTCAATCATCATCCTTGAATTCAAGATCCATTCTCCTCACATCACCATAAGACTTTTGGCGACTTTGGGCCATTTTCAACCTTTCTATAATCATCCTAACCTTCTCAAGAGCCTCCATAACCAAATGTGGTCCTAATAAAGCCACCTGTCCAACCTCAAACCACCCAACTGGTGATCTACAACATCTATCATAGAGGACCTCAAAAGGAGCCATACCGATGCTAGAATGCTAGCTATTGTTATATGCAAACTCTATCAGTGAAAGATGATCATCCCAACTACCCTTAAGATCCAATACACAAGCCTTAATCATGTAGTCAAGTGTTTGGATAGTTCATTCGGCTTGGTCATCCGTTTAAGGGTGAAAGGTCGTACTAAGCTTTACCGTAGTTCCAAGAACTCTTTGGAAGGACCTCCAAAAGTGTGATGTGAATTCTGCACCATGATTCGATATGATGGACAAAGGAACCTCATGCAACCTTACCAAGTTATGAAAGTACAATCTAGCATAATCTTCAGTCCCATATGTAGTCTTAACCGGTAGAAAGTGAGACGATTTTGTCATCCTATCAACCACAACCCATATGGAATCAAAACACTTTCTAGTCTTGGGTAACCTAACCACAAAATCCATATTAATCTCTTCCCACTTCCAAGTAGGAATCTCTATTTCTTGGGTTAGGCCACCTGGCCTTTAATGTTCCGCTTTGATTTGTTGGTAACTATGGTAACCGAAAATGAATTTGGAAATGTCCCTCTTCATGCCTCCCACCAATACACCTCTCTCAGATCCCTATACATATTAGTAAACCCGAGGTGAATAGAGTATGAGGAACCATGAGCCTCATCAAGAATCTTTTCCTTCAAGTTATCAACGCAAGGCACACATAACCTACCTTGGTACCTAAGGCACCATCTCCCCCTTGGGAGAAAACCTCCATCCTTATCATCTTTTAAAAATGCCTTCAATTCTAGCAAAGCAAGGTCAAGATCTTAGTTAGGTTTCACGTCCTCAACCAATGAAGATTTAGAACCATCAACAACAACAACACCCCCATTATCAACTTCTTCCAACCTAACTCCCAATCTAGCCAACCGATGGATCTCCTTAGCCACCTCTATGCCATCATCATCAACATGAGCTAGGCTACCCATAAACACCCTACTCAAAGCATCCGCCACCACACTAGCCTTACCGGGATGATAATGAACACTCATGTCATAATCTTTAAGAAGTTCTAACCGCCTTATTTACCTCAAGTTGAGATCTTTTTGGGTGAAGACCTATTAGAGGCTCTTAGGATTGGTGAACACATCAGCATGCACCCCATACAAATAGTGACAATGTATCTTTAATGCAAATACAACGACCGCTAGCTCAAGATCATGGGTAGGATAGTTCCTTTCATGCACTTTGAGTTGCTTAGAAGCATAGGCTATGACCTTACAAGTTTGTATTAGAACACAACCCAAACAAACTCTAGAATCATGACAATACACCACAAACTCCTCTAGCCCTTTCGGTAGTGACAATATAGGAGCAGACACAAGCTTATCTTTCAAGGTTCGGAAGATATTTTCACATTCATCAGCCCACACAAACATAGCTTTCTTTTGGATCAATCTTGTCATAGGAGAAGCAATAAAAGAGAACCCATTCATAAACCTCCAATAGTAACCCGGTAAGCCCAAGAAGCTCCAAGTATCCGATAGGGTCAATGGTCTAGGCCGATTTCTAATCACATCTATCTTTTTAGGATCCACCTTAATACCATCCCTCGACACCACATGACCTAGGAAAGCATTTTCTTTCAACCAAAACTAACATTTCTCATATTTAGCATACAATTTCTCTCCCTCAACCTTTGCAACACTAACCTGAAATGACCTATATGCTCCTCCTGACTATGTGAATAAGCCAAACTGTAAACAACGAAGACCACAACAAACGAATCAAGGTAGGGTTTGAAGACCCTATTTATATAATCCATGAAGAGAGTCAGTGCATTGGTCAACCCAAATGAAATCACAACAAACTCAAAATTCCTATGCCTAGTCCGAATGTCCATCTTAGGAATATCACACTCCCTCACCTTCACTTGATGATACCCGGACTGAAAATCAATCTCAGAGAAATGGCTAACCCCTTACAATTGGTCAAACAAATTATTTATCCTTTGAAGAGGATACCTATTCTTGATTGCGAACTATTCAGGTACCCGTAGTCAATACACAGTCTAAAATACTCATCCTTCTTCTTCACAAACAATACTGGTGCACCCCAAGGAGATTAGCTGGGTCTAATAAAATCCTTCTCAAACAAGTCGCTCAAATGTTCCTTCAACTTCTTTATCTCCATCGGGGACATAGGGTAAGGAGGAATAGAAATGGGTTGAGTATCGGGAAGGAGGTCTATACTATAGTCTATTTCTCTTTCGGTAGGAACACCAAGAAGGTCATTTGGAAGAACAACAAGAAACTCATTTACAATCGGAACTAACTCTATGGTAAGGACTTTGGACTCCACATCCCTAACCGTCACAAGATGATAAGGACACCTCTTGGAGATCAACTTATGGGCTTTAATGCAACAAATGAATCTACCTTTGACTACCACATCATGACTCTCCCACTCAAGAACGGGTTCATTTGGGAATTAGAATTTGACCCTATGGGTTCTATAATCAACAGAGGCATAATATGGATACAATCAATCCATCCCAAGATGACATCAAAATTTACCATATCCAACTCAACAAGATCACAAGCCACTATTTTATGCAAAATACAAATGGGACAATTCCTGTAGACCTTCCTAGGGACAATTCCTATAGACCTTTCTAGCAACAATAGATGCACCAATCGAAGGAAACACCTCGACTCACATAACAATTCAGGTTCAACATGGAAATTTTTTGGCAACAAAGGGTGTAACAGAGAAAAGAGTGGCACCCGGATCAATCAATGCATACACATCAAAATCAAAGATTTTCAACATACCGGTAGCAACGTCGGGCACCTCATCAACCCCTTACCTCCCATGCAACACATAAAACCGATTGTTCCTTGACGAACTATCTTATCGGCCACCTCTCCCCAAAGGAACCATATTAGCACCTTGTGGACGAACCTCCTTACCCTTGTTGTGATTTCGAGCGCAATCCAACACCTTATCCCCAACTTCTCCACAGCTATAACGCGCATTGTATCCCTCAACCATGGTCACTATTACCCTTACCAAATTTCGGACACCCACCATTAGGAACCACACCCCCAACACCTTAAGCCCTTGGAAAATTATTTGCAAACCTCTTATGAAATCCATGAGAAGACCCTTGGCCTTGATAGAACTGGCCACCCTTTTGACTATGAAACTTTCCCTCAAAATGGGCCCCTTAAAATTTGCAACATCTTTGTCACGACTCGGACCTAGGGCCTAGATGTGATAGGGCGAATGGGGAACTCGGAGAGACCCCAAATAGGCCTTTTAGCATATCATTATACGTCCTTGGTCACAGAAGTAATTAAACAATAATAAGAGGACGTAAAATAAAGGTAAAGGGGCTAAGGGAGTCTTTCATAGCTTCAAAACATACAAGAGTCAAAAGAGTCAAGCTCAAAGCATCATTATATCACTTGTCCAATAACACCTCTAAACATAGAATTAAGCAATAACCAAAGTAACTTTTTGGGCTTACCCTCATAGTCAAAAGCATACGAAAAAAGAAGGAGAGTCTTAGCATAACATAAGATTAAAACATATCTTCCTTGGAGTTAAGGGCTCACCAAACTTGCTTCAAAGATAGTACTAGCTATGTAGAGGGAGAAGATGATCAAGTGGAGCTCCGGTTCCTACATGGTAACATCATGTAGGCATAGAGTAAGCATTAGTACATTTGAATGTGCTAAGTATGGAGGATCCAATGTAACAAGAGATAGGCAAGACTATCCATAAACATAAGCAAGTGATAATATATTAGTAACATGGCATGCATGATCAATTCTTGAAGTAAAACTTGCGTATATAGAAAATGATACATGTGTAGGAAGAGACAATCATCATAGACCAAGCAACTTTGTATTGAGAATCCAACGCATGCCACCCGCTTGGAAGGTGAATGAGGTACATACCCCTCTTCTTTGGTAGTATGGGATTGCCACCACATGACAAAATGGATGAGGTACATACCTCTCATCTATGGTAGTATGGGATTGCGACTACCCAATATGGTGTATGAGGTACATACCCCTCATCTATGGTAGTACGGGATTTCCACCAACCGATAAGGTGGAAGTGTACATACCCCCCATCTATGGTAGTACGGGATTGCCACCACCCAACAAGGTGGATGACGTACATACCCCTCATCTTTGGTATGGTCCACTTGCAACACCATAGATACTTTCCATGATAACAACTCATATATACATTCCTTTCATTATCATAAAGTCAATTAACTCACATATCATGCATTAGGCTTTCAACAACTCAAGATACCTTAACCGGACATTTTATCAAACACTTGGTGGGTGTGTAATGCTAGCATAAAACTATGCAATACAATAGTGAAATCATGCAAGAAAACTTGAAGTAAATCCACCCAACAACACTTGGTAATAACCTTATGCAATGTACGTTGAAACCCTTCATGAAATCTCAAAATACATCGTAGATTCATAGCTCAAAACATGCTTAAACAGTCACAATTTTATGAAACTCTAGCATAGTTCATAGTCAAATTCATAATAAGTAAGACCCACAAATAATTGAACTTAGAAACATACAATTTATGTTAAAAGTAAGGTTGGAAACCATTGGTGAAATGACCCAATGGTTCAAACCCACATACCTCAACTTTGGAGATTTCCTTGATGAAGATTTGAATTAGAACTTGAAGCATGAATGAAATCCTTAGATCCGGAATGAGTTTGGGGCACTTGAATTTTGGGTGAAAAATTTGTCCAAGTGTTAGAGACGGTTTTGGGGGATATTTTTTATGATATGGGATTGAATAATGACTAAGTATAGGTGTTTCTACGCATAGGAAGGCTTAGGCCCAAGACCCCAATGCCTTAGGCCCAAGACCCCAAATATTCGAAGAGGTATTCTATTAATTAAAGAATTTAGTACTTTTTCCATGCATTGCTTTGAGTTAGAAGGTGATTATTTTAGCAATAACTTGAACAAGAATTTGAGCATGAGTTGAGCAAGAAGTCCTTACATTATATTTTGAGCAATTTTCTCAGCTTTCACAGGTCAAAATTTTAACTTATTGCCTCATCATGGTGATTTTATTTCTCTTGTTTTGTATTTCAGCAATACATTACATATCAAGTTCAGTTTCACAGAATGAAACAACTGGAATAGCTACCTACATATTGCACACAGAAGAAAAACAACTGGAATAGCTACCTACATATTTCATATTGCATACGCAGTAAATTTTGATTAACAAGTCCTTTGTGTCAATAAAATTCCATGTGTCCTGAAACAAGTGGAGAACAAATGAAGGTAAATTCATGAAGTGAAAAAAGTTATAAAACAGTTACTTGAAACCCCAAAGTTACTACTTCAATATTCTTTTTGTAACTCAAATTCTTTATTTTTATATTACCTCTCTCTCTTTCTAATTTGAAATCTATATTCATTTTGAAGTTCATGTCGAAACATAATTCCAACTTCCAAATACTTTTTCTCAATTTGAACTTCAATCAGATATTACATTCAAACAGTTATATATACATTATTTTTCATTTTTTGTCAGGCTCTAACTTATATGTTACTATGTAGCTTTAGTTAGCAATCTCATTAAGCCACCTCCTACATATCCTTATCTGGTGGTAATTTTGTTTCTCTCAAACAACTTATATTTCTTGCTAAATAACAATGAAAATACTTGATCACGCTGATATTCAATAACTCAATGAAAGAAAACTAGGAAAAGTAAAGGATCAATCATCTCTGAAGAAAATTGTATTGAGCTAACAAATAAGTATAGATTAGATTCATCTATTCCTCAATCACAAAGTTTACTTCATAAGAGAATTCCTAAAGACAAGAGAAGATAACAACATAATAAACACAATACAACAACATTCCCATATAGTCACATAAGGGGTTTAGGGGAGGGTGGGATATATCCATTCCTTACCCGACCTTTGTTCGGTGGAGAGGTTGTTTTTAAAGGCCCTTGGCTCAAGAAAGATGGTTTTCAATGCGCAGCAGATGCTTTCTCTCGAGTTCATTCGCTACATTCATCGGCTTTCGTTGTTACTGAACTCGCATTAATTATGCGACTTGAACAAGTCTGATGCAACTCTATAGGATCTTCAATCCTAGTTGCAACATAATCTAGAGTCCTTGCCTTATGTTTCCTTTCAAGGGGGACTTCTACTGTTTCGCTATTGGGTATTAGTCCCTGTTGATGCAAACCTTTGCACATTATTATCAGAAGAATTTCACTCTTCTAAGATTGGTGGTCATTCTAGTTTCATCTAATTTTCATTGTGCTGGTATGCATGCAGATATGAAAAAATTTCTTTTGGAATGCCACATGTCACACCTCATTTCCCGTTAGGGCAGACCGGCACATGTTGCTGATAAGGCTCGGGAGAACCAAACTATATCTATGCGCTTTTTAGAAATGTTATAAGGGATCTCTACCTTCATTGTGCCTTTAAGAAATAAAATAGTAATAACAATCCAAAAGAGAATGCATATTACTAGGCCGTTGAGGCCACGGTGTCTAAGGTACGAGACATGAACATACTTTAATTTACATAGTCTATAAAGCCTCTAGATAGGAGAAAGCATCTGACAATGGTTAGGACAGGCCTCGCCTCAGCTACATGTACAATACAAATATATAAACTCTAGACACATACAAAGCTCCGAAACAACCTGGAGCTTCTAACAGCAGCTGGATGTCCTGTACTCTACTGGGGAGATTTACTAGCACTTGTACCTGCAGCATGAAATACAGGTCCCCTATAAGGGACGTTAGTACGAGATAATGTACTGAAAATGTAAGGCCAGAAATACTGTATATAAAGTAACAACTCAAATGAAAATATGCACTAGTGTAGGATAAGAGACCACCTTTGATTATACTTTGGGATCATGTACTTTATGTTCTTTATATTACTTTACCTTTACTGTATGATCTATGCACAGCCGTAATACAAATGACCAACTGATCAGTAGAGAAACTGTATCGGGATCGTCCTTGGCTAGGTTCTTCCTTAACCCCTCGGGCTACCACCCGTGATAGAATTGTCCCTGGCTAGGTGATTCTTCCACCCCTTGGGCTACCACCCATCAATTAAATAATACACTTTATCTTTCAATTACCTTTGAGATTATTCTTTTGGTGGTAATCATATTGGAGCTACAGGATAGTGGAGGTAACATGTGACATGTAAATAATCATTCAAGTCAATATGACAATGAAAAGAATACGTTACACAAATAATGAAATGCGTATGGGATAAAACAACTCGTGAACTTTATTTATCAACAAGAGCCCATGTAACCTTGTATTCATGTATGTATGCATATTTGAAGGTGATTATATATGGAAGCATGTGAACATACGAAAGGGTGGATATCTATGTTTCATGCCAAACGAGACGAAATCAAGTAGCCTTACTTGCCTCGTTATATGACCTCGTCACTACCTTGGAGTGGCTGCGTTTTCCCTCAAATATCTATGTATAGTATATTAGGCAAGAATACTAGCATTAGCAGTGACGGAACACTTCTTAGTAGCCCAATACCATAAAAACTAACATCTAGGCAGCAAACGCTTAATTAGTGTCACAAAGACATTTCTTCACCCTTTTCACTTATAATTCCATTTTCTAACAACCATTCTTATATACATGTCATATACATATTATTTCAGACTCTTAACAGTTTCACAACAGCTCACAAGACACAACACATAACAATTCTTCACAACATACAAACAAGCGGCACAACGTTACATCCTTTCTCCACACTTCGATGCCAACAATACCGAATCTGTTCCAACTTTAACCAAATTTTCCTAAACACATACATACATAAAAATATCCTTAAAATAGTCATATAACAGTATTAAAGTAGTCATAAAGGATGTGAGGCAATAGCTTTCCATCCAATAGCCCACAAGTTCATATTAAGAACACAATTACGATATTCTATAAGGACTCACTTTTGTGGATTGTAAAAGTGGTGCAGCAACTTAGTTATATCACTAACAAGCTATATCTTGTTAAAAACATAACTCGTACTTCATAATTCAGTCAACCAATAAAAGAAAATCCTCTTTGAACAAAAAGAAACGTTCACAACAACACTTAGGATCCAAGCTGTCCGAAATTTCCAGCACAACATACTAGCATATACCTCTTGTTTTTCATGAAGAAACCATACTAAATACACAACTATAATTGCTTACCTTTGACTTCAAGATTCAAGTTTTCCTTCAATAGCCTTAGAGGATTGTATTCGCAGCTTGGTAAAGTGAAATAGGTAGAAGACAAGAGTCTTTAGGAAAGTTGAAAAATTGTTCAAGTGGAATGACTTTAGGGGTTGTTTTCATCCGTTTTTAAAGAATATTTTTGGTCTACTTTTCCTTTATCTTTTGAGAAGATAATGACACCTATCAATACGCTTGTGATGTAGCATCTTATACCTTAGACTTGGGCCTAAATGGGTCTCCAACTTAATGGGCCTTTTGCTGCCCATTCTTCTCCTTTCCCTTTAATTACTTTGAGCCAAATTTTCAAATGAATTGTAATGAGCTTGGTCCCATTTTCTATGCTTCCTAAACATAAAATTCAGTTATTTTATGATGTAAGAACATGGGCTAAATTTACCCCATTAACATGAACTTTATTCATAATCAAACTTGTACAAATTCGACGTCGGGCCTCGTCTCCGGTTAGCTAGCAAATTTAAACTAAGCAAGTAGGTGACTCACCAACTAGATTATTAAGTCATATAAGAACCTCAATTCCTTTACTTTGTTTAGGGATGTGATCTCATCAATTTAACATAAAATATGTATACACTCGACCCTCTTAAGCGTTAGATGCACATATCGCCCATTAACACGATATTCAAGCACTTTTAAGAATTTGCGCTAATTTGACCAAATCATAACATAATTCATTTACATAAAATTAGTACACGTAAATGTGGGGTGTTACATCCTCCCCCCCTAGGAATATTCATCGCCGAATGTTATCACAATTAGATATCTTAACCAAGTTAAAACCTTTATTTAAACAAACTTTTGACAACACAATAAGTATGCAGTCACACGTACCTATTAATGCCCAAATTCTGCATGTTGCAATTCCTCTTTAGCTTCAAATAAGTAAGGATATTTTGATTTTATCGTGTCCTCGACCTTCCATGTTATTTCTTCTGCTTGCGAGTTTCTCCAAAGTATCTTCACTAAAGATATTTCTTTATTTCTTAGCTTCTTAACTTGACGATCTAGATAGAAATAGGTACCTCTTCATAGGTAAGATCTTTTGTAACCTGCACATCCTCAATAGGAGTGATACGGGATGGGTCACCTATGCATTTTCGAAGCATTGAGACATGAAAAACATGATGTACTGTTGAAAGCTCTTGGGGTAGCTCTACTCATATGTAACTTGCCCGAACTTCTTAATAATTTTATATGGCCCAATGTAACGTGGGCTCAGTTTTCCTTTCTTACCAAACCTCATAACCCCTTTCATTGGAGACACCTTTAAAAATACCCATCCCCTACTCATAATTCCAATCCTCTCCTTCTAGCATCCGTATATGATTTGTGATGACTTTGGGCTATTTCTAGCCGCTGTTGTATTACCTTAACTTTTTCCATGGCTTGTTGTACTAGATCTGGCCCAAGACAGGTGGTTTCACCCACTTCAAAGCATCCAATTTGCGACCTACATTTCCTCCCATACAAAGCCTCATGAGGTGCCATCTTAATACTCGTGTGGTAGCTATTATTATAGGCAAATTCAATAAGTGGCAAATGGTCCACCCAAATACCCTTAAAGTCCAATGAACAAGCTTGCAACATATCTTCAAGTATCTGAATGGTGCGTTTGCTTGATTGTCTGTTTATGGGTGGAATGTTGTACATAAATTCACTTGTGTCCCTAAACTCCTTTGGAAGGACTTCTAAAACTTTGCAGTGAATTGAGCTCCTCGGTCAAATATAATGGAGATTGGGATTCCATGTAGCCTGACTATCTCTTTGAGGTATAGCTTGGCATTCACTTCAGCTGTATAATCAGTCCTGACAGGTAAGAAGTGTGCTAACTTTGTGAGTCTGTCAACTATTACCCATATGGAGTCAAACTTCTGAAATGAGCGAGGCAAAACTATAAGAAAATCCATGTTAATCATATCCCTCTTCCATGTGGGAAGCTCTATGCATTGCGTATAACCTCCTGGCTTTTGGTCTTCTACTTTCACTTGCTGGCAATTTGGATATTGAGCCACAAATTCTGCAAAGTCCTTTTTCATGCCTCCCCACCAAAACACCCCCTTCAGATCATGGTACATCTTAGTCGATCCTAGATGGATGGAATATCGAGAATAATGGGCTTCCTCCATTATCCTCCTTCTTAACCCATTAATATCAGGCACACATAATCTATTTTAGCAATAAAGTACTTTATTTTGTGTAAGGTCAAAGCCCTTTATTCCTTAAGTTGTCATATAGGATCCTCAAATTGTTTTGCTTTCACCTCCGTTACCAATATGCTGCTGCATTATGTACAATAACCCCTTCCTTTGGAGTTTCAAGAAGGCGAACTCCCAAACTAGCTAATTGTCGTAGATCCTTAGCTACGCCATGACATACCATGGCCTAGTCACCAGTGTTCATGACTGCCTTATGACTTAGAGCATCGGCTACCACATTTGCCTTTCCCGGATGGTATAGTATATCAACATCGTAATCCTTTATTAGCTCTAGCCATCTCCGTTGTCTTAAATTGAGGTCTTTTTGCTTAAAGATGTATTGCAGGCTCTTCTGATCAGTGTGTATGTCAACGTGAACCCCATACAAATAGTGGCGCCATATTTTCAAAGCAAATACAATCGCTGCTAGCTCAAGATCATGAGTTGGGTAATTTTTCTCATGTGGTCATAGTTGTCCAGATGCATAAGCAATTACCCTACAATGTTGTGTTAGTACACACCCTAAGCCAACTCCTTAAGCATCACAAACAAGGCATACTCCTCAAATCCTTCTGGAAGTACTAGCACAGGTGCAAAAGTTAGCTTATGTTTTAGTACCTCGAAGCTTCTTTCACATACATCATTCCATTGGAACTTGGTTGCCTTTTGTATCAATTTTTTTATGGGTGCAGAAATAGAAGAAAAACCTTCAACAAACCTCCTGTAATAACCTGCCAAACCTATGAAGCTTCGAACTTCCGTGGGTGTCGTTGGTCTTGGCCAATCTCTCACAGCCTCTATCTTTTGTAAATCAACCATAATTCCTTTCTCAGATACAATATAACCCAAGAATGCCACTGATTTTAGCCAAAATTCACATTTAGAAAAGTTGGCATATAACTATCGATCACGAAGAACCACATTTGTCGTAAGTTATTTGCGTGGTCCTCTTTTGATTTTGAGTATACCAAAATGTCATCTATAAACACTATCATGAACACATCCAAGAATGTCTTAAATACCCTGTTCATCAGATCCATAAAAACTAATGGTGCATTAGTTTGCCCAAATGACATAATAAGGAATTCGAAATGACCATAACGTGTTCAAAAGCAGTCTTAGGTATATCTTCCTCCTTCACCCTCACTTGGTGATACCCTAATCTCAGATCAATTTTTGAAAAGTATTTGGCACCCTGTAACTGATCAAATAAATCATTAATCCTGGGAAGGGGGTATTTATTCTTAATTGTCACCCTATCCAATTGTCGATAATCGATACACATTCTCAAGGTGCCATTCTTTTTGCATACAAATAATATTGGTGCATCCCAGGGAGACATGCTAGGTCTTATAAAACTCCTCTCCAATAGGTCTTTTAGCTACTCTTCTAATTCATGCAATTCTGGCGGGGCCATTCTATATGGAGGAATGGAAATAGGTTGAGTTCCTAGAAGTAAGTCAATACCAAAATCTATTTCTCGTTCAGGAGGTAAGCTTGGAAGTTCTTCAGGGAACTCATCAACAAATTCATTCACTACTGGAATTGATTAAAGAGTTGGCGATTCTGCCTGCATGTCCCTTACTCTAACTAAATGACATACATAGCCCTTAGCTACCATTTTTCTGGCCTTAAAATAAGAGATAAACTTCCCCTTTGGTGCCCCAACATTGCCTTTCCATTCAAGAACTGCCTCATTTGGAATGTGGAAGTACACTCTCTTAGTTCGGCAATCCATGGTAGCATAGCAAGAAGCTAACCAATCCATACCCATTATAACATCAAATTCCACCATCTCTAGCTCAATAAGGTCAGGCAATGTGTCACGATCACAAACAGTTACTACACAATCATAATAAACCCTTCTAGCCATGATAAAATCACCGGTTGGTGTAGACACTTCAAATGATTTATTCAATAATTTGGGTGTTCTCTTAAGCTTCCCTGCAACTAGTGGGACAATGTATGATAGTGTAGAACTAGGCTCAATTAATGCATATACATTATGTGAAAAGATGGACAATGTACCTGTGACCACATCGGGTGAAGCTTCTAAATTTTGCCGACTCCCGAGAGCATAGGTGGGATTTTGGACTACGCTAGAGCTAGCTGCTCCTCTAACACCTCTACCACGACCCATAGGTGCTTGTTGACCCCTACCTAATGAAGGAACTGACAATGATGACACAACAGCTGACCTAGTAGATTATGCTATATCACCCATACGCCTCCTCGGGCAATCCTTTATCATGTGTCCTAGCACACCACACCAATAACAAACATCTGTCCCAACACGACATATACCCAGATGAATTCTTCCACACTGGTTACAAGGTTTCCTAGGAGGCATTTGCTGTCCAGATGAATATCCCATTGTTCTGACACCTTTCCCTTCACTTCGTGAGCCAAACTGATTTCTCCTAGACACCTGAAGTTGTGGTGGAGTACTGCATGCAAAGTAGGAGGATGATGGCCTAGGCGGTCTGTTAGGGAACCAAGGCCTAAGCTCACCTTGAGACGGTGTAAACTGCCCTGAAGATCTGGCCTAACTCTTGTGCCTTTCTCCTTTGCCTCTGATCCTCCAATTTCTGTGCAAAAGCTTGCATTCTTGATATATCCATGTCTTTATTCAATGAAGCAATGGTACAGTCTCTGACCAGATACGTATCCAATCTATCCATGTATCGATGAACTCTATCTGCCATAGTAGCAACTACTTTAGGAGCATACCTAGTTAGGGAATTAAATTGGAGGCTATACTCCCTCACACTCATGTTTTCCTGGTGGATGTTCAAGAACTGATCTGCACGGGACTCTCGGATCTCTAATGGCAAGTAATGGTCAAGAAAGGCCTCTTTGAACTCCTTCCAAGTGGTTAGGGGAGCATCTATATCTTTGGATTGCTTCCAAGCTTCATACCACAATATAGCCACACCCTTCAACCTACATGTCACTAACTCAACAGCTTCTGTACCTCTCACATGCATAACATCTAAAGTGTGCTGAATCTGATCAATAAAGTCTTGAGGATCTTCATTAGGATCAAATCCAGTGAAGGCTGGAGGGTCCAAATTAAGGAAGTCACGTATCCTCTTGCTAGCTGCCCTATTTGCACCACCTGCACCTATAACTGGACCTTCTTGTCTTTGGCCTTGCTCGGCAACTATGCGAGCCAATAGTTGGACTACATTTCTTAGATCCTGCACTGTAGCATCTATAGGTGGTTCTGGGGGAATTTCACTACTTTTGGGTTCATCAGGAGCTGGAGGGGTTAGAGATGTCTGTGACAGAGACTCATTTTGAGCCTCATTTCGTTGTCTCACATGACTGGGTGTACTAGCCACCACTTCTACTGCTTTCCCTTTACCTTTGTTCTTCCTGGTTTCTAGCATACTTGCTCGCTATGCTAAAATAATTCAGGAGTTAGACACAATCCACCTATTACACTTAGGTCTATGGCATGACCTAAAGAATGAAAAGAAAGTAACAACTCCTAAATGCCATGTTGCCTCCTGCTTATAAATGCGGTGCACAACACATTGATAAACAAGACTCTACATAGACACGGCTTTGAATACTCCCTAGGATGACCCGCTCTAATACCACTTCTGTCACGCCCCATTTCCCGTTAGGGTGGACCGGCACTCATTGCCGATACTCGGGAGACCCAAACTATATCTATGTGCTTTTTAGAAATATTATAAGGGATCTCTAGCTTCATTGTGCCTTTAAAAAAGAAAACAGTAATAACAAGCCAAAAGAGAATGCATATGGCTAGGCCGTTGAGGCCACGGTGTCTAAGGTACGAGACATGACCATATTTTAATTTACATAGTCTACAAAGACTCTAGATAATAGAAAGCATCTGAAAAGGGTCGTGACAGGCCCTGCATCGACTAACTATAGAATACAAACATATAAGTTCTAGACACACACAAAGCTCCAAAACAACCTAGAGCTTGTAATAGTAGTTGGATGTCCTGTACTCTACTGGGGAGATCTACTAGCACTTGTACCTGCAGCATGAAATGCAGGTCCCCGTTAAGGGACGTCGGTATGTGATAATGTACTGAATATGTATGGTTGGAAATATGGGATATGAAGTAACAACTCAAATGAAACTATGCAATGGTGTAAGGTAAGAGACCACCTTTGATTATACTTTAGGATCATGTACTTTATGTTCTTTATATGACTTTACCTTTAATGTATAATTTATGCACAGCCATAATACTAATGACCAATTGATCAGTGGTAAAACTGTATTGGGATCATCCCTGGCTAGGTTCTTTCTTAACCCCTCGGGCTACCACTCATGATAGGATCATCCCTTGCTAGGTGATTCTTCCACCCCTCGGGCTATCACCCATCAATTAAGCAATACATTATATCTTTCAATTACCTTTGAGATTATTCTTTTGGTGGTCATAAAATTAGAGCTATAGGATAGTAGAGGTAACATGTGACATGTAAATAATCATTCAAGTTAATATGACAATGAAAAGAGTACGTTACACAAATAATGAAATGCGTATGGGATGAAACAACTCATGAACTTTATTTAGCAACAAGAACCCATATAACCTTGTATTCATGTATGTATGCATATTTGAAGGTGATTATATATGGAAGCATATGAACATATGAAAGGGTGAGACACAACTAATAATTGTGTCAGAGTTTTGTAAATGTCTTTATGTACCAAGGAGAGTTCTATGTTTCATGCCAAACGATACAAAATCAGGTAGCCTTACATACCTCGTTATATGACCTTGTTACCACCTTGGAGTGGCTGCATTTTCCCTCAAATATTTATCTACACTATATTAGGTAATAAGACTAGCATTAGCAATGACGAAACAGTTCTTAGAAGTCCAATACAATAAAAACTAATATTCGGGCAGCAAACGCTTAATTAGCGATGCGAAGACATTTCTTCGCCCTTTTCACTTATAATTGCATTTTCTAACAACCATTCTTATATACATATCATATACATCTTATTTCAGACTCTTAAAAGTCTTACAACACAAGAAACAACACATAAAAATTCTTCACAACATACAAACAAGCGGGACAACTTTACAACCTTTCTCCACACTTCGACATCAACAATACCGAATCTGCTTTAACTTTACGTAAATTGTTTCCAATGTTTTTACCATATAAACCTAGCTTTAAGATAGTGCACAAATAGTCCCAAATCAGGGGAAATTCGTGGAATAACATATTACAATTCCACACAAACTACAAATGGACAGCATAACGTTACGTCCCTTTGCCCCATTTTGAAGTTGACAAATCCAAACCTGTTCCAACTTTAACCAAATTTTCCTAAACACATCCATACATAAAAACAGCCTTAAAATAGACTTATAGCAGTACCAAAGTAGTCATGAAGGACGTGAGGCAATAGTTTTCCATCCTACAACCCACGAGTTCATATTAAGAACACAATTACAATATTCTATATGGACTCACTTTTGTGGACTGTAAAAGTGGTGCAGAAGCTTAGTTATATCACTAACAAGCTATATCTTGTTAATAATATAACTTGTACTTCATAATTCAGCCAACCAATAAAAGAAAATCCTCTTTGAACAACAAAAAACGTTCACAACAACACTTAGGACACATGCTGTCCAGAATTTCCAGCATAACATACTAGCATATACCTCTTGTTTTTCATGAAGAAACCATACTAAATACACAAC
>JAPFFP010110413.1:0-18701 GCA_026153255.1 Solanum medicagineum
AACAGTCCAGCTTTCATGAAACCCCAACATAGTTTATAATCAAATTCATAGTAAGAACTACACATAGATAAACCAACTTCAAAACATGCAATTTATATAAAAAGGAAGGTTGGGCACCATGGGTGAAAGGACCAAATGGTTGAAACCTACATACCTTAACTTTGAAGATTTCCTTGATGAAGAATTGAATGAGAACTTGAAGCTTGAATGAAATCCTCGACATCTAGAATGAGATAGGGACACTTGAATCTGGATGAAATATTTGTCTAAGTGTTAGAGAGGGTTTTGGAGAATGTCTTGAATGATATGGGCTTGAAAAATGACTAATTATAGGTGTTTTTATGCATAGGAAGGCTTAGGCCAAAGTCCCCTAAACCTTGAAGCGAGATTAGAAAATTGGCAACAAACTAAACTACTCCGCGACGGCTCCGCGTTGCAGAGGGAATGTGCACCCCCATTGTTTTGATCAAACCTAGGGAAATTAAATTTTTCTAGGTTGCCCTAAAATCAGGGTTATAAGCATTCTTGAAACGATCCCAAAAAGTGTCCAAAAATGTGCTTCGAAAGTGCCTAAAATCATAATTTCAATATATCTCAAAATCTGTGCATCATATCAAAAATCCAAATTCATATTCTTGATCAAAGGGAAAATTGAGTGGGAAATGGGTCTGACCCAGATTTTAGAATGACTGAATCATAATTTCAATTTTCAAAAATGCAAATTCTAGTGAGCTCTGCACATCCCTGGCGCGACGCGACCCGCGCACACGAATGTGTTATTTTTGCCCCAGTTTTGTTGAGTCAGTCCAAGGCCTTTAGGTCTTGCACATAAGCCTTCCCATACGTGAAAATACCTATACTTAGCCATATTTCACCTTCATATCATACAAGACATTCCCCAATACTTTCTCAAACACTTAGACAAATATTTCACCCAAAAGACAAGTGCAAAAACTCATTTCGGATCTTAAGGATTTCACTCAAGCTTCAAGTTTCCATTTCCAATCTTCATCAAGGAATTCTACAAAGATAACGTATGTGGGTATCAACCATTGGATCCTTTTACCCATGGTGCCTAAGCTTTCTTTTTACATAAATCTCATGTTTCCAAGTTGAATTACTTATGGGTCTTACTTAATATGAGTTAGACTATGAACTATGTTGGGTTTCTTAAAAGTGTGACTATTGAAGCATGTTTTAAGCTACTAATCTTAGATCTATATTAATATTTGATAAAGGGTTTTTATGTATATTTCATGAGGGCATTACCATGTGTTGGTGGGTGGCTTTACATTAAGTTTTCTTGTATGTTTTTACTCTTGAATTTCATGATTTTACAGTAGCATTACACATCTGTCAAGTGTTTGATTAAATGTCCAGATTATGTTTCTTGAGTTGTTGAAAGCCTCATGCATGGCATATGAGTTGAATAACTTTATGATAATGAAAAGATGGACTACATGTATTGATTTCATGTGAAGTATCTATTGTGTTGTGAGTTGACCATAGCGAATTGAGAGGTTATGCCTCCATCACCTCGGATGGGGGTGGTAAGCAATCAACCAATGGAGGGGTTGGACCCTCAATCACTTATGGCGAAGGGTGGTAATGTCTGTCAACCAATTGAGGGATTGGTACCTCAATCGCCTCAGATGGGGATGGTAAGCCATCAATCAATTGAAAGGTTGGTACCTTAATCACTTTCGTCGGAGGGTGGTTATGTCCATCAACTGATTGAGGGGTTGGTACCTCAATCACTACTACGGGGTGGTGCACCTTGGATTCAAAGTACTAAGTTGCTTGGTTTATGATCATGGTCTCCTACTACACATATAATATGTTCTATAGCATGTTTTACAACATGTATCATTCATGCATGCCATATTGTTATATACTTATTTATTGCCCAAGTATGCTTTTAGATTATGTTGCCTATCTCTTGTTGCACTGCATCCTACATAATTAGTACATTCAAATATACTAATGCGTACTCTATGCCCACATGATGTTACCATGTAGGAACTAGAGCTTCACTTGATCATCGTCCTCCTTCAGATGGCTAGTACAATTATTCTCAAGCAAGTTGGTGAGTCCTCAACTTCAACAACATGCTTCTCTTGATTATGCTATGTATTAACTCCTTTTATATTGGCTACTTATGACTATGAGGGCGATCTAGGTTGCTTGTTTTGCCCCCTGCTAAGTTCTATGTTTCGAGATGTTGTTGGACAAGTTATGTAATGATATTATGAGCTTTGATTCTCTTGACTCTCTTATGTTTTATGATATGAAAGGTGTCTCTTAGCCCCGTATTCCTTTATTTCTACTCTTTTATTTTTATTTAATTGCTTTCAGGACCAAGGATGTGTAATGATATGTTAAGAGGCTTGATTGGTGTCCCTTCGGGTTCCCCATTCGCCGTGTCGCATCTAGGCCCTAGGCTTGGGTCGTGACAAACTTGGTAACAAAGCACTATGTTGTTAATGGTCCTCGGAATCCAACACACCACATTGATTAGAGTCTTATTCATGGTTGTGTTGTTCACCACAACTATGGGTAAGAGGCTACAAGACGTTCTAGGAAATGTCTCCCTTCTTCTTACTCTATGTCATGATATAGAAGTTAAGGTAAGTTTTCCACCCAAACGATTGTTCTTTTCTAAGGTAGATCATGCATAACATAAGAGGAAGAAGAGCTCGCACACCTGAGGAACAACCAGCTCATGGAGAGCTCCAGGATGTTGTCACATTGCTAGCTCAAGTTGTCGCTAATCAAGACAATCAAGGGGCCCAAGCCCCTCATGCTCCTACTCTGGCATTTGGGGTGAGGTAACTTTATGAGGATGAACCCACCAGAGATCAATGGGTCTAAGTTGAATAAGGACCCTCAAGAATTTATTGATAAGGTATACAAAGTGTTGTCTATCACAGGTGTGAGGCGGAAGAAAAGATGGAGTTGGCGGCTTTCCAACTCAAGAGGGTGGCCCGAATATGGTATACTCAATAGAAGGAGGAGAAGGGGAACAACAATGTAGTTCTATGGGAGGAGTTTAAGGTGGCTTTTCTCAACCAGTTCCTTCCTCTTGAGCTTAGGGAGGACAAAATGATAGTGTTCATGAACTTGAAGCAAGGATCCATGACTGTAAGGGAGTATGCCCTCAAGTTCAACGAAATTTCCAAATATGTTACACACTTGGTTGCTGACTGGAGGTCTTGAATGAATAAGTTTGTGATGGGTGTATCTGATTTGGTGAGTGAAGAATGTCGTACCGCCATGTTAATTAGTGACATGGATTTGTCCCGCTTAATGACTTATGCCAAAAAATTTGGAGGGGGAGAAGTTGAGAAAGAAAAGGAGTAATGAGGCTAACATGGCCTATTTTGATGGTAATTTCCAATCGCAAAGGTGGCCGGTTTCATCAAGCCCAAGGATATTCGCATGCTCCTAGTGAGAGATTTGCCAATGACTAGCCAAGGCCCCAAGAGGGTGGTGGTGTGATACCTAGACCCGAGTATCCAAACTGTGGTAGGCGTCATGGTGGCCCATACTTAAGGGATACCAATGCTTGTTTTGGTTGTGAAGAAGTAGGCCACAAGGTGATTGATTATCAGCATAATTGCCACAAGGGTAAGGATGTTCATCCATAAGGCCGGGATGCTAATGCGGTTTCTTTGGGGAGAGGAGGTCAATAAGGTGGTGCCCTAAGGCACAATCGATTCTATGCACTTCATGGAAGACAAGGGATTTATGAGGTGCCCGATGTCATCATCGGTATGTTAAAAGTCTTTGATTTTGATGTGTATGCATTGATAGACCCGGGTGCCACTCTTTCATTTGCGACACCTTTTGTTGTGAAAAGGTTTCATGTTGAGCTTGAATCATTGTGTGAGTCTTCTGAGGTGTCTACTCCATTGGTGCATCTATTATTGCTAGAAAGGTCTATAAATTGTTTTTCATTTTTCATAAAATATTGCCTTGTGATCTTATTGAGTTGGATATAGTGGATTTTAATGTTATTTTTGGTATGGATTGGTTACATGCATATTATGCCTCTATTGATTGTAGAACCCATAGGGTCAAATTCAAATTCCTAAATGAACCTGTCCTTGAGTGGGAGAGTCATGATTTGGTGGTCAAGGGTAGGTTTATCTCTTGCTTTAAATCCCAAAAGTTGATCTCTAAGGGGTGTCTCTGTCATCTTGTGAAGGTTAGGGATGTGGAGTCCAAAGTCCTTCCTATAGAGTCGGTTCTAGTGGTAAATGACCTTCTTGATATATTTCCAAATGAACTTCCCGATGTTCCTCCCGACAGGGAAATAGACTTTGGTATAAACCTCCTTCCCGATACTCAACCTATTTCTATTCCCCCTTACTGTATGGTCCCGGCGAAGTTAAAGGAGTTAAAGGAGCAATTGAGGGACTTGTTGAGAAGGGTTTCAATAGGCCTAGCCAATCACCTTGGGGTGCACCAATGTTGTTTGTGAAGAAGAAGGATGGTTCCCTTAGAATGTGCATTGACTATCGACAACTTAATAGGGTCACCATAAAGAGTAAGTATACTCTACCACAGATTGATGATTTGTTTGACCAACTTTAAGGGGCTAGTCACTTCTCTAAGATTGATCTTCAGTTTGAATATCATCAAGTGAAGGTGAGGGAGTGTTACATTCCCAAGATGTCCTTCCAGACTAGGTATAGGCATTATGAATTTTTAGCTATGTCTTTAGGGTTGACCAATGCACCAGCTATCTTTATGGATCATCTGAATAGGATCTTTAAACCCTGCCACGATTTGTTTGTTGTGGTTTTCATTGATGATATTTTGATCTATTCTCATAGTAAGGAGGAGTATGTAAGTTATTTGAGGGTGGTGTTGCAAAATTTGAGAGAAGAGAAGTTGTATGCCAAATATGAGAAGTGTGAATCTTGGTTGAAAGAGGTTGCCTTTCTAGGTCATGTTGTGTCAGGGGATGGTATAAGGGTGGATCCTAAAAATATGGAAGTGATTATAAATTGGTTTAGACCTTTGACTCCATCAGATATTAGAAGCTTCTTGGGCTTAGCGGGTTACTACCGAAGGTTTGTCAATGGGTTCTCTTCTATTACTTCTCCCATGACTAAGTTGACTCAAAAGAAGGCTAAGTTTGTGTGGACCGATGAGTATGAAAAGACTTTCCAAACCTTGAAAGATAAGGTTGTGTCTGCTCCTATCTTGTCTCTACCGGAAGGGTTGGAAGGGTTTGTTGTGTATTGTGATGCCTCCCGGATTGGTTTGGGTTGTGTTTTGATGCAAAATGGTAAGGTCATAGCCTGTTCTTCTAGGCTACTTAAGGAGCACGAAAATAATTATTCTACTCATGATCTTGAATTGGCCGTCGTGGTACTTACTTTGAAAATTTGGCGTCATTTTTTTTTATGGAGTGCATGTCGATGTGTTTACCGATCATAAGAGTCTCCAATATATGTTCACTCAAAAATATCTCAATTTGAGACAACATAGGTGGTTAGAGCTTATTAAGGATTATGATATGAGTGTGCATTATCATCTTGGTAAGGTAATGTTTTGGCAGATGCTTTGAGTAGGATATCTAAGGGTAACCTAGCTGATGTTGATGATGAGGACAAAGAGGTGGCTAGAGAGGTTCGTCGGTTGGCTAGATTGGGGGTTAGGTTGGAAGAGGTTGACAATGGTGTTATTGTGGTTGTTAATGGTTCAAAATCTTCCTTGGTTGATGTGGTAAAAGCAAAGTAAGATCTTGACCCCTCCTTGTTAGAATTGAAGGCCTTGATGATAGAGGGCAAGGTGTTGGTTTTCTCCCAAAGGGGAGATGGTGCTCTTAGATACCAAGGTAGATTGTGTGGGCCTTGTGTTGATGATCTGAGAATGAAAATTCTTGATGAGTCTCATAATTCTTCCTATTCCATTCAACTTGGTCCTACCAAGATCTATAGATATTTGAGAGATGTGTTTTGGTGGGGAGGTATGAAGAAAGACATTGCCAAAGTTTGTGTTGCCAACAAGTCAAAGCCTAACATCAAAAGCCAGGTGGCCTAACCCAAGATATAGAGATTCCTACTTGGAATTAGGATGAAATTAATATGGATTTTGTGGTTAAGTTGCCTGAGACTAGGAAGGGATTTGATTCTATTTGGGTTATGGTTGATAGAATGACAAAGTTGGCTCATTTCGTACTGATTAAGACTACTTATGGGGCCGAAGACTATGCTAAATTGTACATTCATGAGTTGGTTAGATTTCATGGGGTTCCCTTGTCTATCATATCAGATTGTAGTGCTCAATTCACTTCAAACTTTTGGAGTTCCTTCCAAAGATGTCTTGGTACCATGGTTAAGCTTAGTACAACCTTTCACCCTCGAACAAATGGCCAAGCCAAAAAACTATCCAAACTCTTGAGGATATTCTTAGGGCTTGTGTTTTGGAGTTTAAGGGTAATTAGGATGATCATCTTCCATTGACTGAGTTTGCCTATAACAATAGCTATCATTCTAGCATTAGAATGGCTCCTTTTGAGGCCCTCTATGGTAGGTGTTGTAGATCACCGATTGGGAGGTCAAAAGTGGGTGAAGTGGCATTATTTGGTATGGATCTGGTTATGGAGTCTATGGAGAAGGTGAGGCTGATTAGGGAAAGGTTGAAAACAGCCCAAAGTCATCAAAAGTCCTATGCCGATATGAGGAGAAGGGAGCTTGAAGTTAGAGTTGGTGATTGGGTCTATATTTGAAGGTTTCACCCATGAAGGATGTGGTTCATTTTCGTTAGAAGGGTAAATTGATTTCAATATATGTGGGTCCTTATAGGGTGATGAGGAGGATTGGTGAGGTGGCTATGAGTTGGAATTGCCTAGTGAAATAGACTTGGTTCGTCCGGTCTTTCATGTGTCTATGTTGAGGAAATGTGTGGGTGACCAGAATGCTATTGTCCCATTGGATGTTGTGGGTGTAGTTGAAGATAACTTGACTTATGAAGAGGTACCAGTAGATATCTTGGATAGACAAATGAAAAGATTGAGGAACAAGGATGTGGCTTCCATTAAGGTCCTTTGGAGGAATCAACAAGTCGAAAGTGCTTCATGGGAGGCCTAGGCGGACATGCAAAAGCAATATCTCTATCTCTTCCATAACACTCAAGACTAAGGTAATATTTCTAAGTGTTCTATATGATTTCATGACTCATGTATCAGCCCTATATGTCATATGCATTCATTCATGTTTATGTTGATAAGTTTGTGGCGATTTTTACAGTTATGATTGAGATTTTGATAATGGTGTTTGAGTGCATTATTGCATTCTTGTTGATTCTGATTTCTTCATGATTACTCTTCTTACGTACGTTTCTTTGACATTCGAGGATGAATGTTCCCAAGGGGGAGATATTGAAACGATCTAAAAAATGTCTGAAAATGTGCCTCGAAAGTGTCCGAAATCATAAATTTCATATATCTCAAAATTCGTGCATAATATCAAAAGTCTGACTTCATATTCTTTATCAGGAGAAACATTGAGTGGAAAATGGGTCTAGCCCCGATTTTAGAGGATGAATCACAATTTCAATTTTTCAAAATACAAATTCCAGTAAGCTCTACGCACTCCTGGCGCATCGTGGCCAGGGCACGCAGATGTGTTATTTTTGCCCAGTTTTGTTGAGTCGGTCCAAGGCCTTTGGGTATTGGACCTATGCCTTCCCATATGTGAAAATACCTATACATAGCCATATTTCACCTTCATATCATACAAGATAGTTCCCAATACTCTCTCAAACACTTATACAAATATTTCACCTAAAATTCAAGTACCAAAACTCATTCTGGATCTTAAGGATTTCACTCAAGCTTCTAGTCTACATTTCCAATCTTCATCAAGGAATTCTCCAAAGCTAAGATATGTGGGTTTCAACCATTGGGTCCTTTCACCCATGGTGCCCAAGCTTCCTTTTTACTTGTTTCTAAGTTGATTTACGTATGGGTATTACTTTCTATGAATTAGGCTATAAACTATGTTGGGGTTTCTTAAAAGTGTGACTGTGTAAGTATGTTTTGAGCTATGAATCTTAGATCTATCTTGAGATCTGATGAAGGGTTTTGATGTATATTGCATGAGGTTATTACCAAGTATTGGTGGGTAGTTTTACATTGCGTTTTCTTGCATAATTTCATTCTTGAACTGCATGGTTTACACTAGCATTACACACCCGTTAAGTGTTTGACAAAATATCTGGATTATGTTTCTTGAGTTGGTGAAGGCCTAATGCATGGCATATGAGTTAAATGACTTCGTAATGATGAAAGGATTGTATACATGTGCTTATTTCATCAGAAGTATCTATTGTGTCATGAGTTGACAATAGCCAATTGGGGAGTTATGCATCAACAACCTCGGATGGGAGTGGTAAGCCATCAATCAATTGAGGGATTGGTACCTCAATCACTTCTGGCGAAGGGTGTTCATGTCTGTCAAATAATTGAGGGGTTGGTACCTCAATCACTAATAAGGGGTAGTGCACCTTGGATTCCAAGTACTAAGTTGCTTATTCTATGATGATGATCTCCTACTACACATGTAATATGTTCTATGTAAGCTTGTTTTATGACAACTATCATTCATGCATGTCATATTGCTATATACTCATTTACTGCTTAAGTATGCATTTTAATTGTGTTACCTATCTCTTGTTGCACAGCATCCTACATACTTAGTACATTCAAATTACTAACGCATACTCTATGTCTCTATGATGTTACCATGTAGGAACCACAAATCTACTTGATCATCCTCCTCCTCCACATGGCTAGTATGACTATTCTCAAGCAAGTTACAGAGTCCTCAACTCCGAGGACATGCTTCTCTTGATCATTCTATGTATTAACTCCTTTTATATAGGCTACTTATGACTATGAGGGTGAGCCCGGTTGATTATCTTGGCCCCAGCTAAGTTCTATGTTTAAAGGTGTTGTTAGACAACTTACGTAATGATGCTATGAGCATTGACTCTCTAATGTTTTATGATATGAAAGATGCCCCCTAGCCCCGTGTTCCCTTATTTCTACTCTTTTATTTTTATTTAATTGCTTCCATGACCAAGGATGTGTAATGATATGTTAAGAGGCTTGATTGGGGTCCCTTCGGGTTCCCCATTTGCCATGTCACGTCTAGGCCCTAGGCTTGGGTCATGATAATTTACCTCTCTTTTGCCTCTTTATCAAGAATATGAAATCGGATTTTCGATATCACCCACGGATTTTGAGATACATAGAAATTACAATTATGGGCATTTCCAAGGCACATTTTCGGGCACTTTTTGGGGCGTTTTAATATCTCCCCCTTTGGAACATTCGTCCCCAAATGTTAAAGAAGCATATATAAGAAGAATAATCATGAAGAGATAAACCCTAACAAGAATGCAACAATGCACTTAAACACCACTTTCCAAAATCTCAATATAAGTGTTAAAAATCATCATGAACTTATCAACATAAACGTGAATGCATGCAAATGACATAAGGGCTGATACATAAAATTTGAAATCACATTGAGGACTGAAATTAGTACCTTCGGCTTAAGTAAAATGGAAGAGATAGGGATATCTCTTTTACATGTATGCCTCAGCTTCCCATGTGACACTTTCAACTTATTGGTTTCTCCAAAGGACCTGAACAGAAGCAACATCCTTGTTCCTCAACCTCTTAACTTGTCTATCCAAAATTTCTACCAGAACCTCTTCATAAGTCAAATTGTCTTCAACAACACCCACAACATCAAGAGGCATAATGGCACTTGGGTCACCCACATACTTCCTCAATATAGACACATGAAAGACCAGATGAAACGTATTCATATCATTGGGAACTCCAACTCATAGGACACCTTACCAATCCTCCTCAACACTCTACAAGGACCAACAAATCTTGGACTCAGTTATCTTTCTTACCAAAATTAACCATATCCTTATGGCTGAGACCTTCAAATAGACCCAATCACTAACCTTAAAGGTAAGATCCCTTCTTCTTACATTGGCATAGGACTTTTGACGACTTTGGGTTGTTTTCAACCTCTCTCTAATGAACCTCACTTTATCTAAGGACTCCATAACAAAATTCGGACCCAACAAAGCCATCTCTCCCACTTAAAACCACCCAACTGGTGATCTACAATGTCTACCATAAAGAGCCTCATCTAAAATCAACCTCCTCAAGTCATCAACATTAGGCACATACAATCTACTTTGGCACCTAAGGGCTCCATATTCCCCTTGGGAGAAACACTCCACCTTACAATCTCTCACCAAGTCCTTCAACTCTAACAAGGCGGGGTCAAGATCTTGCTTTGCCTTTACCTCCTCAACCAATGATGATTAAGAACCACCAACCACCACTACACCACCATTGTCAACCCCATCCAACCTAACCCCCAATCTAGCTAACCGGTGAACCTCTCTAGCCACCTCCTTTCCACTATCATCAACATGAGCTAGGCCACCCATTGACACCCTACTCAAAGCATCGGCTACAACATTAGCCTTACCGGGATGATAATGCACACACATATCATAATCCTAGTAGCTCTGACCACCTTCTTTGTCTCAAGCTAAGATATTTTAAGTGAACACTTATTGGAGACTCTTATGATCGGTAAACACATAACATGCACCCCATAAAAATAATGATGTCAAATCTTCAAAGCAAATACCACGGCAGCCAATTCAAGATCATGGGTAGGATAGTTCTTTTCATGCACCTTAAGTTTTCTAGAAGCATATGTTATCACCTTACCATTTTGCATCAAAACACAACCCCAAACAAATTCTTGAGGCATCACAATACAAAACAAACCCTTCCGTTAGAGACAAGATAGGAGTGGACATAAGCTTATCTTTCAAAGTTTGGAAACTCCTCATGCAATATACATCAAAACCCTTCATCAAATCTCAAGATAGATTGAACATTCATAGCTCAAACTATACTTAAATAGTCACACTTTTAAGAAACCCCAACATAGTTCATAGTCTAATTCATAGGAAGTAAGACCCATACGTAAATCAACTTAGAAACATGTAAAAAGGAATGTTGGGCAATGGGTGAAAGGACTCAATGGTTGAAACCCACATACATTAACTTTGAAGATTTCCTTGATGAAGATATGAATGAGACCATGAAGCTTGAATGAAATCCTTGAGATCCTGAATGAGATTGGGATACTTGAATTTTGGTAAAATATTTGTCTAAGTGTTAGAGAGGATTTTGGGGAATGTCTTGAATGATGTGGGACTAAAAAATGACTAAGTATAGGTTTTTTATGCATAGAAAGGCTTAGACCCAAGATGCCAAAACCTTGGACTGAGATTAGAAAACTGGCAACAAAAAAAACTACTCTATGACGGCTCTGCGTCGGGGATGGAACGCGCGCCCCCACAGTTTTGTGCAAACTTGAGAAAATCAAATTTTCCTATGGTTGCTCAAAAATTAGGGTTATGCCCATCTCCCGCTAAATTTTGCCCCATGATCACGAATATGAAGTTGTAGTTTCAATATCACACACGAATCTTGAGATATATAGAAATCACAATTATGTGTATTTTCGAGGCACATTTACGGAAACCTTTTGGGACATTTCAAACGCACCTGAAAATGCTTGAAATAGGAAAAGGGTTTTATGAGTTGAAAATGCCAATGTTGGTAGGGAAAAAGTGTGAAATAGCATAGAGTCAATGAGGGTAATTATTCACTACGTTCCAAACATATCATACCTAAGCCCCCCCCCCAAGCCTACTTTACTAATGAGTGTATAACTTACACTTATTTCTTACTCTTTGCTAATGATTTGGTGTTGTTAATTTCAAAACTTGAGGCAAATTATGCTTTGAATGGTGTATGCTATAGGTACATATGGTGTAGATTTGGCTTTTTGAGAAGAATAGAAGTTAGAGCTGAATTGGAGCCAAAAGAAGCTGAAAATGCACAAAATGATACCTGGCAGCAGTTACACTCCGCGAGCGTCGCATGCCCCCGATCATAAAGCTGTGGCATATAGAGAAGTGTGAACACACTAGACCCAGGTGCGAAGGCAGAGCACAAAGAAATATAACCTCCATGATCGTGGAATGCTGAGCATGATTACGGAATGTTATACTGACCAGAATAGGGGCAACTCTAGAATTTTACCATTCGCAGCCCCAAAATCACATATACATGTACTCCTAACCCTCATTATTCATAGAGAGGATACCTAGAGAGATAGCAATCTAAGAAGAGAGTTCATGCACTCTTGAAGAAGAAACACACACCTTAGTGTAGATTTTAGCTTAGGGTGAGGATTTAGAGCAAGTTTTCTATAAATTTTTGGGTGGATTGAAGAGTGTGGGCTTCACTTGTATTTATATTTCACTCACTCTTTCTTTCCTTATTCTTGAGTACTAAATTTGTAGCTTTAATTGAGTTTGAATGTTAATTTATACATGCATCTTGATTATTTCTCTTGCTTTCATGCTTAGTTGATAATTTACTTCCAAAATCAAGAGGGTTTCCTTCCAGTTGCTTTGATTGTTTGAATTGGTTTATGGATTCATGTATCTCGTCTTGTATAATTTAGATCTGAGGTCGCACTTGAATCTAGTTTAGATCTTCAATTATTTCCTTAGCGAGTGTAGTTGAAGTAGAGGGTAGCATGATAGTGATGGGTTTATGTGTTGAGAGCCTCAAAAGGGACTGAACGGTTAAGGTCTTGGGAGTTTTTCTTTGAGGTGCTCATGCCAAGCCTGTCTTTGAGTGGCTCGCATAAGAGGCCATAGTTGGCTCTTGTGAAGCATCACCTTCTTCCTAGTCGTGGGGTGATTACAAGCAAACTAGCCTACCCATAGACCTAATTTTATGCTAAGTGTGATGGATTGATCGAGTTCTGAATGAGTCCCATATCTCACATCCTTGCTACCTTGCTTGATCAATCCTTACCCAATTGTTTCTAAGGAGTAATTTTAGGTTAGTTTCCCCCCTATCTGTTTAGTTGGAATTCTTGCTTGGTATTCACTTATCAAGTTAACATCTAGTAGCCATAGATCCTAGTTCTACTCAATCTCCAACACATTAGTCCCTGTGGGATTATGATGTGCTCTCAAAGTACAACACTTGGATTCTTAAAACTTATAATTTTGTTTGTTCTAGAGATGTTAGTGGTTTTGATGTGTTTTTGTGTTTGTTTTCCAAGAATACGGGATTTGACATGATTTAAAGCTTAGTGTGCAAATGCTGAAGTTTTTGTGGTTTTACGACTTCCACAAGCCATAGAGTAGGTTTCCTAGCAAAATCTTGTGAAGTGGTGATTTTCTAAAGTTGAATCTACAAACTAGCAGACATGCCGCAAAATGAAGCATGAGTCATAGACAAGGTTTCGTACCCTGAGGATCAAAAAGTGAGAAGTTGCTGAAAAGTCATCAGACAAAACCCTATACAAGCCGTAAGTTTGAATACAACCCATAGAAAGGTCTCTTAGAAGTGCAACTCAGAATTGAAGATGAAGTCCATGAAGCCCCGACTACAGGCCATAGAATTTATTACGACTCGTAAAGATGCTCGTAGTGCCTGTCAAATCTAGTTTTCCTGTTTTAATTTAGTTTTGTATTTTAAACACTCTAAATAGGTTTTTAGGTTATTTTTAGTAAAGAACATTAGACAACAAGGAGAGAACGTGAGGAACATAGGAAAAAGCACTTGAAACAATATTTTGTGATCTTAATTCATACTTCATGATTTCCATTGAAGAGCTCAGATTTCTTTTTCTTAATTTCATTCTTTTAAGTGCTTAATTATGCTATTCTATATTATGATTCTTACATCTACAATGATAATGAGTAGTTAAATCCACAACTAGAATTGTGGGAACTATGAAAAACTAACAAGGTAAAACTGAATAATTTGTAATTCTTGGAAAGTGTGTTGTAACACCCTGTAACTCCATTCTCTTATACCCATGTTTCAAGCCTTGCCTGTTTAGATAGGTGTTGTATTAGGTTCATAGGAGATTCCTAGTACCTAAATGAGTTCAAGACTTCCCTAAAAGTTGAGTTTTGGGTGATGGTTCATGCAAGGGTCAACTTTAAACTGGCATAACTTTTATCACACTTAGAACTGGGTGGCCCACAATATGTCAAATGAAATCCCTTTGAGTTAGATTTCCAACGCAGTTAGTTTCACCTCATTTAGAGTTCAGAGTCAAACATTATGGCTATTTTACTTAAGACTGCCAATGCAGAGTTGCACTATGAGCCCACTGTTATGAGTCGTAGGCCGGAGTAAGTCTCGTAGGTCAAACTCGTAGCAGTTTCCAAAGACGTCAGAATTGATCCTAGGGGTCATGTGAAGGGTCCTAGGAGTCATATTTCTACCTATGGTTTGTAATGGGGCCCGTAACAGCTATTAGATAGATTTTAGGAAGGATTGTTTGGTCCTTTCCCACCCTTTCTAAGCTCTAGATTGACATTTTTATGCTCATTCAAGGTCCCAAAACCCTCAAGTTCTTCATTGTATTGATAAAATACTCTCTCAAACCCTTATATTAATATTTCACTCCAAAGTCAAGTGACCAAATCTCTTCTGGATCTTAAGGAATTATTCCAAGCTTTAAGTTCTCACCTCCATCTTCACCAAGAAATTCCCAAAGCTAAGGTATGTGGTGTTGAACCATTGGGTCCATTCACGCATGGTGCCTAAGCCTCCTTTTTACTTATATTGCATGATTTAAAGTTGATTTTATATGTGAGTCTTGTATATTGAGAAATTTATTGCATAGTGATTTTAGTTCATGAAAGTATGGTTGTTTTATCATGTTTTGAGTCTAAATCTTGGACCTATTGTTGGATTTGATGAGGGGTTTTGATGTAAATGTCTTGGAGGTGTTGCAACGTGTTGACTGATGGTTTTACTACAAATTTTCTTGCATGATTTCATCTCTAAATTGCATGGTCTTTTACCCTCATTACACACCCCCCAAGTGTTTCATAAAATGTCCGGCTTCGATTTCTTGAGGAATTGAAGGTCCAATTCATGTCTTACGAGTTGAATAGAGTTATGATGAGTATATGGTGATGAAATGATGATGGAATGATGATGAAATAATGGTATGCATATGATGTATAATGATAAGAGGAAACTTGGGTATATGATGACTTTATAATGATGAAGGTATGTTGTATATGTGTTGAATTCATGAAAAGTATCTGTGATGGTGCAAGTTGATTACATTGTTGAGGGGGTACCAATCCTCAATCATCTTATTGAGAGGATTCCAAGTCTCAATCACCTTGAAGAGGGGGTGCCAAGCCTCAGTTTCCTTGTTGAGGGGGTACCAAGCCTCAATCACCTTGTTGAGAGGGTGCCAAGTCTCAATCACCTTGACAAGGGAATGTCAAGCCTTGGATGCCTTGATGAGGGGGTATCAAGCCTCGATCACCATTCAAGGAATGGTGTGCCTTGGAGTTGGGAAGTGGTTCACTTGGTCTATTCTTCACTAATGATATCCTATATGAGTATGAGTTACTTAAGCATGTTTTACTTATGCACTGATCATACATGTCATATTGCTATATCATGTCTATTGTTTATTGTTATGCATGTTGATTATGAAGCTTATCTCTTGTTGCATAGCATCCCATATACTTAGTACATTCAAACGTACTAACACAAACTCTTGCTTACATGATATCACCACGTAGGAACCAGAGCTCCATTTGGTCATCATCCTCCTCCACGTGGCTAGTGATATCCAATCAAGCTAGTTGGTGAGTCCTCATGTCCAGGGTCATATCTATGTTCTTTTGCTATGCATCTAAGACTACCTTTTGTTGTTGGTATACTTGGATATAAGGGTGAGCCCGGTTGCTTGTCTTGGCCCCTGTTAAGTTCTATATTAGAGGTGTTGTTAGACAAAAATATGTATTATGCTGAGCTTTGATTCACTTATGATATCCAAGATATTTAAATATGATTTTTTCTCCCTTAGTCCTAGTTTCCCCTTTTTATATTTATTATGTTGTTATGTCTTGCTCTGTGGCTAAAGATGTGTGATGATATGCTATGAGGCTTGTTTGGGGTTCCTTCGGGTACCCCATTCGCCGGTCATGTCTAGGCCCTATGTTTGGTTCATGACACCTTGTTGAGAGGGTGTCAAGTCTCAATCACCTTGACGAGGGGGTATCAAGCCTCAATCACCGTTCAAGGAATGGTGTGCCTTGGAGTTGGGAAGTAGTTCACTTGATCTATTCTTCACTAATGATATCCTATATGAGTATGAGTTACTTAAGCATGTCTTACTTATGCATTGATCATGCATGTCATATTGCTATATCATGCCTATTGTCTATTATTATGCATGTTGACTATGAAGCTTATCTCTTGTTGCATTGCATCCCACATACTTAGTACATTTCAGCTTACTAACACATACTCTTGTCTACATGATATCACCATGTAGGAACTGGAGCTCCATTTGATCAACATCCTCCTCCACATGGCTAGTGATATCTAATCAAGCTAATTGGTGATTCCTCATGTCTGGGGGAAATATCTATGTTCTTTTGCTATGTGATTAAGTTTGTCTTTCCTTTTTGGGATACTTGATTATGAGAGTGAGTCCGGTTGCTTGTCTTGGACCCCCACTAAGTTCAATGGTAGAGGTGTTGTTGGACAAAAATATGTATTATGATTGAGCTTTGATTCACTTATTATATCCAAGATATTTAAGTATGATCTTCGCTCCTTTCATCCCAATTCCCCTTGTTTATATTTCTTATATTGTTATGTCTTGCTCCGCGGCCAAGGATGTGTGATGATATGTTATGAGGCTTGTTTGGGGTTCCTTCGGGTTCGTCATTCGTCGGTCACGTCTAGGCCCTAGGCTTAGGTCATGACATATGCATGCTTGTATTAATTAATTTTCCTCATTTTGACTTCTTTTTAGCGGTGACTAACATCAGAACTCACCTAGTGTTACTAACTGGATCAAGATAGTAATGAATAGGAAAATAGATTAATTAATAGGATTCGATTGATGTTTTCTTACCTAATCAACCAAATTAGATCAAATAGAGATTCTACAGGAACAATACGTAAGGTTAGTAATATCACACTGCGGGGATGGATCAATTACATGGTGAAATTTATCTCTCCCCTGGATCAAAGGGTTTGGTAAACTTAACTTAATGTTCTGCATGCTACACACCAGAAAAAATGTGATTACCTGGTATAGGGAATCATGGGGAACCCAATACCCTAGTTTCTCTTCTTACTAGTTTCACACACTTGTCTTAGTTTAGGATTTCTTTCTGCAATTTTACAAAACCACTCTCTCAGGGAGATGAGTAGGTTAATTAACTCTAATTGCTTAGATTACTCTAAGTCTACCATATTCCCTGTGGGATCGACCCTATCCTCCGTTAGGTTATATAACTTGACAACAACCACTTTAATCTTCAAAAAGGAGGTGTGGCTTAGGCGATATCAGATAAGCATAAGGAGAGCTTTCGAAATCTCAAGAATTTGCTGACTGCAACTTCTATTTTTACATTACCAGAGGAAGGTGTTGATTTCATAGTTTATTTTGATGAACCTGGGGTTGGTTTGGATGGAGTCTAATGCAAAAGGGAAAGGTGATAGCTTATACCTCTAGACAGTTGAAGGTTCATGAGAAGAACTATCCCACCTATGACTTAGAGTTGATGGTGGTTTTTTTTTGGTATTGAAGCTAGGGGAACACTATCTTTATGGGGTTCATTATAACATCTTCACCGATCATCATAGCCTATAGCACATATTCAGTCAGAATGACATGAACATGAGATAGAGGAGGTGGATTGTTCTTCTAAAGGATTATAATATGACTATTATTTATCACCTAGGGGAAGGCTAATGTAGTGGCAGATGCTTTGAGAACAAAGGCATCTAATATGGGGAGTCTTGTAGCTATTCGGTTGAGGAGCGACCATTCGCTAGAAATGTTCAAAAATTGGCCAATGGATTGATAATATTATAGATTTCAGCATCAAGGGTGGTACTTTTCTAGTCTACTAGATGTTTGGGGTGATTTGTAAACCTGGCATAGTGTGGTTAGAGGAATGACTATGTTATTAATGTAATAATTATTGGATTATAATTGTTAAGTTGGTCAAATGAGAGTTTCTTAGTATGGATAGAGGATAACATTGTGTTTATTGAAATTAGAACATCTACTAAGTCTTATTAGAGTGATTATATAGCACAAATGATTATTTTTCCACCCATCTAATCTGCGAAAGCAGTAAAACTAGTTCGACTATGTATGACAGCTATTCATTGAGATAAAAATGTGGACTATTTGAGCACGAACTGCTCAGAGGGCATGGTGCATTCTAGTGGTGAATCTAGTGGGTCTTTTGATGTGTTATTGGTAATACACAAGGGACAAGGTATTAGTCTTCGAGCCCGAATGCTAGTTGCTAAGGGGATATCAATTATTTCACTTAATTTGGTAGTAGAGTTTGACATTACCATCACATTTGGGGAGAACCAATAGGTTGTTATTATGGATTCTTGATATTGGAGTCGGTCATAAGAAAAGTCATACTAGTGAATCTTAGAATGGGTATTAATATGTTTCAGTGTGGATTTGTCTCAGAGATCTATATAGGGACTGACAACTTCATTGTAAGCCAAAAGGAGCATG
>JAPFFP010110453.1:0-18699 GCA_026153255.1 Solanum medicagineum
TCTCACACTCATCGGTCCACACAAACTTAACTTTCTTTTGAGTCAATTTTGTCATAGGGGAAGCAATGGAGGAGAACTCATTCACAAACCTTCTATAATAACCCGCTAAGCCCAAGAAGCTCTTAATATCCGACGGGGTCAATGGTCTAGGCCAATCTCTAAGCACATTATTTCTCTTGGGATCCGTTTTCATATCATCCCCCGACACCACATCACCCAAGAATGCAACCTCCTTCAACCAAAACTCACACTTGTCATATTTGGCATACAATTTCTCCTCCCTCAATCTTTGCAACACTACCCTCAGATGTCCCATATGCTTCTCCCTACTATGTGAATAGATCAAAATATCATCAATGAAGACCACAACAAAAGGATCAAGGTAAGATTTGAAGACCCTATTCATTAGGTCCATGAAGATGGCTGGTGTATTGGTCAACCCACATCACGATAAACTCATAATGCCCATATCTAGTTCGAAAGGCCGTCTTGGGAATATCACACTCCTCACCCTCACTTGATGATACCCGTACCGAAGATCAATCTTAGAGAAGAAGCTAGCCCCTTACAATTGGTCAAACAAATCATCAATCCTTGGAAGAGGATACCTGTTCTTGATGGTGACCCTATTGAGTTGCCGATAGTCAATGCACATTCTAAGGGACCCATCCTTCTTCTTTACAAACAACACTGGAGCACCCCAAGGTGATTGACTAGGTCTAATAAATCCCTTCTCCAACAAAATTTTCAATTGATCCTTTAACTCCTTCAACTCCGCTGGGGCCATATAGTAAGGGGAAATAGAGATAGGTTGAGTATCGGGGAGGAGATATATACAAAAATTTATTTTCCTTTAGGGAAGAATACCGGGAAGGTCATTTGGGAAGATATCAAGAACTCATTTACAATTGGAATCGACTCTATGAAAGGGGCTTTGGAATCCACATCTCGAACCCTCACAAGATGATAAAGACACCCTTTAGAGATCAACTTACGGGCTTTAATGCATGAAATGAATCTACCCTTGACCACCACATCTTGACTTTCCCACTCAAGGATGGGTTCAGTATGGAATTGAAACTTGACCCTACGGATTCTACAATCAATAGAAGCATAGTAGGCATGCAACCAATCCATCCCAAGAATGACATCAAAATCTACTATGTCTAATTCAACAAGATCACAAGGCAACAAGTTATGCAAAATGCAAATAGGACAGCTCCTATAAACTTTTCTATCAATAATAGAGGCACCAATAGGAGTAGATACTCCATATGACTCATGCAACGACTCGGGGTCAACATGAAATTTTTAGCAACAAAAGAGGTAACAAAGGAAAGAATGGCACTCGGATCAATCAAAGCATATACATCAAAGTCAAAGATTTTCAACATATCGGTAACAATATCGGGAACCTCACCAACCCCTTGTCTCCAATGTAGAGCATAAAATAGATTGTGACTCGGGCCACCACCTTGAGGACCACCTCTATCCAATGAAACTGCATTAGCACCTTGGCCCTTGCCACAGTTTGTCAGACAATCCACTTTCTTGTGACCAATTTCCCCACATTCATAGCATGCATTAGAGCCTCTCAAACATGGGCCTCCATGGCTCCTTCCACATTTAGGGCACACATTAATAGGAGCCACCCCATCAATACCTTGAGGCCTAAGAAAGTCATTGGCAAACCCCCTATTAGTAGCATAAGAAGACCCTTGGCCATGACGAAATCTAGCACCCTTTTGGAATTTACCCTCCAATTGGGAAGTCTTGTCCTCATGCCCCCTTCTCTTCCTCAATTTCTCCTCCTCAATTTTCTTGGTATAGGTCATCAATAGAGACAAGTCCATGTCACCAATTAGCATGGTAGACCGGCATTCTTCAATTACCAAGTCAGAGACCCCCACCACGAACTTATTCATCCTAGATCTAGGATCGGCCACTAAATAAGAAGCATACTTTGAAAGTTGATTAAACTTGAGGGCATACTCCTTCACACTTATAGCATTTTGTTTCAAGTTCATGAACTCTACCAACTTAGCTTCCCTAAGCTCAAGAGGGAAAAATCGATTAAGGAAAGCCAATTTGATCTTCTCCCATAGCACCACATTAACAATTCCCTTCTCACCCTTCCATTATCATACCATATTTGGGCTACCCCTTTGAGTTGGTACACTGCCAACACCGCCTTTTCATTCATCCCAACACCCATGATATTCATGATCTTGTAGACTTCATCAATGAACTCTTGTGGATCTTCATCCACCTTTGAGCCATCGAACACCGGAGGATTCATCCTCATGAAGTTCCTTACCCTAGAACTCGGGGTAGTAGCATGAGGGGCTTGGGCCCCTTGGCTGACTTGGTTGTCCACAACTTGAGCAAGTATAGTGATAGCATCCCAGAGCTCACCATTGGCAAGTTGCTTCTCGGGAGTTTGGGCCCTTATTCCTCGAGTGTTTGGCATGATCTAGCATAGCGAAGAACAATCATTGGGGGGAGAAACTTACCACAACTCAATAGCATGACTTAGAATATAAAGAAGGGAAACATTTTCTAAAACATCTCATAGCTTCCTACTCATAGTCATGGCTCTTCACAACCATGAATATGACTCTAATCGACATGGTGTGTTGGACTCCGAGGATCCGTCAACCTAGTGCTCTGATATCAAGTTTGTCATGACCCAAGCCTAGGTTCTAGACATGATACGAAGAATAGGGAACCTGAAGGAACCCCAAACAAGCCTCTTAACTAATCATTAGACATCATTGGTCGCGGAAGCATGTAAACACATAAAGAGTAAGAATAAGGGCACAAGGGCTAAGGAGAAAACTTGCATAACATCATAATCAAGAAACAAGGAGTAAAAGCTCATACCATAGATACATCACATGTCCAACAAACACCTCTAATACATAGATAAGAGCAGGGACCAAGGCAAAACAACTGGGCTCACTCTCATGGTCAAAATAGACAATAAAGAAGAATATTGCAATAAATAATAAGAGCAACATAGACTAAGGTCCCCGAAGTAGAGGATTCACCAACTGGCTTAAGTAAAACATGCTTAAGTAGCTCATGCTCATATAGGATGTCATATATGTTGAAGAGACCAAGCTAGATTTCCAAAGTACAAACCCTTTGGTTGGTTGATGATGGTTGCACCCCATCATCCCAGTGGTGTGGTACAAACCCCTCACATGGTTGATGATAATTTCACTTTATCACTACGGTGGTGAAGTACAAACCCCTCACATGGTTGATGAGCACAAACCACCACCTCAGTTGATGAGTACAAACCCCCACCTTAGTTATCCGAGAACTTGTCTCCCCGAATTGGGCATGGTCTAAAGCATCACTTTATATAGAGTATATCATATACATAAGCTCATTTCGTCGTCATATAGTCAATCATATCATATCTCATGCTTTGGACCTCCAACTTTTCAAGAAACCACATCCAGACATTTTATCAAACACTTAGAGGGTGTGTAATACTAGTATAAAATCATGAAATATAAAGATGAAATCATGCAAGAAACTCCATTGTAAAACCATCAATAAACACCCTTAATTAACATACATCTAAACCCCTCCTCAAATCTTATAATAAATCAAAGATTTATAGCTCAAACCATAGCAAAACAGTCACAATCACACATAGCTTTAACATAGTGTGCAGTGAATTTCATTATAAGCAAGACCTATTTGTAAATCAACTTTAAATCATGCAATTTGAGTAAAAAGAGGCTTGGGTATCATGGGTGAAAGGAACCTATGAAAGAAACCCACATACCTTAGTTTGGAGATGAACTTGGTGAAGATTGGAGATGGAGACTTGAAGCTTGAAGAAGAACCTTGAAGGAAAACCTTAGTTCTAGATGAGGGTTTGAGACTTGAATTTGGGAGAGAAAATATGGCTAAGTGTTTGGGTGAGTATTAGGGAATGTTTAGGATGATATGAGAGTGAAATAAGGCTAAGCATAGGTAAATACACGTTTGGGAACACTTAGACCCAAGACTTAGAAATCTTGGCCCGAACTAAAAAAAAAACAATCACAAAAGCATTGGTGCATCGTGGAAGTGACGCGGATTCCTCTCTGGAAATTACATTCTTGAAAAATTATAATTGCTATTCTTTCACTCTTAAATCGGGGTTAGACCCTTTTTCCCCTAATTTTGACCCCCTAAACAAGAATATGAAGTCAGATTTTTGATATCGCGAACAGATTTTGAGATATATAGAATTTCGGGCACTTTTTGGGGTCTTTTCAGTTCTCTAAGTGATAAGGAATTCAATGGTAAAAACCATTTGAAAACTAAGCTACTTAAAGGTAGAAATCGTATGTTAAAGTTTTTGAAATATATTTAAAAGGCTGCAGTGAAACAACAAAATTTACCTCAAATGACGCACCAAAATCAATTTCTAAGGCTCCACTATGTTACTTTATAAAAATATATAACTTTACCTTTTGAATCACTCAAATCAAATCAAAATTGAATGGGAAATCACTAATTAAAGTTGCGGGAAAAATATGAGAAATTTGGAAAATTTCCAGATTTAAACAAGTTGACTGTCGCATGCCAACATCTCTTTGGGCCACATCGACACTGGATCAATGTAGGCTTTGATTGAAATATTTTGAATTGAGCAACTATTCCAATGGTGATATTTGATTTGCTTTGCTGAGTTAGGTGAGTGTCATCACGCCTGAATTTTGGGCTATGACAATTTGATATCAGAGCCTACATTGATACATCTCTTCCCCATAATACTCAATTCTATACACATTAGAGCACACGATGTTCAACATGCTTTACAAAAGGTTAGAAATCTACTTACCTTATATAAAGTCTCGAATCACGTCAATTTCAAATTCTCTTTCTATGATATTCTAAATCAGTAAAATGTATTCAAATATAGCATTATAATCACATAATAAATCTAATGACACTAAAATCAATTAAGTTGGGTGAAAAGGGTAAAATGGTTCAAAACTTTTATCACTTAAAAAAGTCATCAGAATCTGAAAATTTATATATGAAAATGTTCCCCAAGTGATAAGGAATTCAATGGCGAAAACCATTTCAAAAAACATAGCTAATATAAGGTAGAAATCGCATGTTAAAGTTTTCAAAATGTATCCAAAATGCTACAGCAAAATAGCAAATTTTACCTCAAACGGCACACCAAAATAAATTTATAAAGCTCCCATGGTGTTCTTCTTGTAAAAATATACAATTTAGCATTTTGAATCTCTCAAACGGATTAAAATTGGAGGAGAAATCGTCAATTGAAGTTGCGAGAAAAATCTGAGAATCTAGAAAATTTTCAGATTTAAACAAGCTGACTGCCACGTGGCAACTTCTCATTTGGCCACGTTGCTGGATCACCATAGACTTTGATTGAAATATTTTGAATTGAGTAACTATTCCTATGGTGATATTTGACTGCCTTGGTGGGTTAGGTGATTGTCATCACGCCTGAGTTTCGGGTCGTGACAATTTGGTATCATAGCCTACATTGATCCACCTCTATCCCAAAATACTCAATTCTATAGATATTGGAACATACGAGGATCAACATACTTAACAAAGTTTAGAAATTCACTTGTTTTATATAAAGTCTCGAATCACGTCAATTTCGAAGCTTTCCTTTTTCTACCATACTCAAAATCACCAAAATCTATTCAATATAGCATCATAATCACATAATGAATCTAACGACACTAAAATCAATTAATTCGAGTTAAAGAGGGAAAATGTTCTAAAAATTTTATTACTTGAAATAGTCGCCGATATTTGAAAATTTTTCATACAAGAAAATGTTCCCCAAAAGATAGGGAATTCAATGGCGAAAACCATTTTAAAAATGGAGCTAATATGAGGTAGAAATTGCATGTTAAAGTTTTTGAAATATATCCAAAATGCAGCAGCAAAACAACAAATTTTACCTCAAATGGCACACCAAAATCAATTTCTGAAGCTCGTGCTTTCAAAATACAACACTTTTGATGAATAAGACTTACGATTTTGTGTGTTACCAATGCAACATTTATGGTTTTTACGTGTTTTTGTGTTTAGTTTTGCTTGAAAGCGGGTTGACATGACTTTGGATTAAAAATGTAGAGTGTTCTGGTTTTTAGTAATTTACGAGACCCTCTACAAGTCGCAGAGCAGTCTACGGGTCTTAGAGGTAGTTTGATGACAAATTCTAGTGAAGGGTGAGATCTTAATTTCAAGTCCACGAGACCTCTATACGAGTCATAGAGCATTTTACGAGTCGTATAGATAGGTTTCGTGAAGATTTCTAGAGAGGGATGAGTTGAAGTAGTTGAAGCCTACGAGTCTGAAGTATGAGTCATAAATCAGTTTACGAGTCGTGAAAATGGTTCGTAGAGGAGAAGTCCAAGATCTCAAGAGCTGAATACGAGACCGCGATTACGACTCTTAGAAGACAATACGAGTCGTAAGTACCTTTCGTAGATTCCGCCGACCAGTTTCTCTATTTTTTAGGACTTAATTATAATTACAGTAAATAGTATTTTTAGTTTATTTTTAAGTACAGTATAGTAGAGAACATCATTAGGAAGGATTTTTAGGGTTTTTTCTTGGAGATGTCAATACTTGGAGGAGAATAGACTTGTGAATTAATTTGATCTTCAATCTTGTGATTCTCAATAAATTTTTGATTTGTTTGATTCTCAATTCAATTGGTGAGTGTGTAATTATATTTTTTCAATTTATAATTTCTTCATCTACTCATAGCATGAGTAGCTAAATCCACAACTGGGGTTTGTGGGAACCATGAAGATCTAACAAAGTAGACCCGAATATTTTGTAATTCTTTGATCGGGTATATGCATGTATTAATCAATTCTTTTCATTTTGCATGTTTTCTAATGGTGGCCAACATTAGAACTGTCTAGTGTTACTTTTCCGACCAAGGTAGTGATGAATAGGAAAAGAGATTGATTAACAGGATTCAATGACGTCTCTCGTCTAATCAACCGAACTGGGCCAAGGGGAGGTTGATTGGGACTTATAGGTAATGGTTAGTATTGCATACTATGGGGATAGGCCAAGTAACATAGTGAACTTCACCTCTCACCTGGAACCAAGGGTATGGTGAACTTAAGTTACCATCCTAGATGTGATACACTAGATATGAAGTGTTTTATCCGGAGATACTAAGTTGGGGAATCATGGGGAACACAATACCCTGGTTGCTTTCCATTATTGATTATCTCTTGTGATAGTTAGTTTAGTTTATTTTCTTGTGGAACATTGCAACCCCCGTCCCCCCTCTTTGGGGAATTGAGTTGGTTAATTGCTTGAATTGCTTATTGGTGAATTTACTTTGACTCTACGTATTCCCTTATGTTCGACCCTAACCTTAGTTAGGTTTTATATCTTGATAATGACCTATTTATCCTCTAAGAGGAGGTGTAGCTATCAAAGATTTTGGCGCCATTGTCGGGGAATACGTTTAGACTTAAGTTGATTCATTAAGTAATTTGAGTGTTAATTCTTAGTTCCCTTTATTTTAGTTTTATTTTTTATTTTGTTTTTGTTTCTTTGTAGGGTATACTAGTAGTGTATGCCCAACACTCAGAGTCAAGGCAATCCCTTAACTCCACTTGATCCAGAGATCCAACGAATTATTAGAATAATGGCCCAAGAAAATGCTAACAACACAGGCAATGCAGCTTTGCACCAAAATGATGGGGATGAGAACCCACTTCTTTTGGAGAACATTCCACAACCTCGGGAGTTTGATGCCAATGCTTACCAATGGAATCAGTATAGGGTTGAACCCCATGGCTATGGATGTGATTGGGGGTATTGTGTTGCTACCACTACCGGCTGACACAAAGTTCACAGTCTCCAGTGGGTTACTTTAGATAATTGCATAGTCGTGGGCTAGTTTGCGGGCTTAGCATTAGTGGATCCACATAGCCACTTGCATAATGTGGAATTTGTTTGTAAGAGTGTGATAGAGACACAGAATCTGTCTATAGATGTTGTGGGACTTCGTGTCGTCCCATTGTCTCTCACTGGCAATGCTGCACTATGGCTATCTGAGCTTCTACAAGGCTCAATCACCAAGTAGATAGAATTGCAAAGGGTTTTCTTTGCAAGGTACTTCATCAAACCAAACAGGCTCAAGGTAGAGGACCAGATCAATCACTTTAAGTAATTCCCTAGTGATTCAGTCCTTGATACATATGAGCAATTTAATAGATTCTTAAGGAATGCACCGGACCATGAGATTCCTGGGAATGTCCTTGTGGATAATTTCTACTAGATGCTAATCGTCAAGTATGTGTTGATGCCCTCTTGGGAGGTCTATTCGTAGAGCAACCATTCGCATAAGTCCTTGAGCACATGAACATGGTAGTTAAATCAAACCATGTTTGAGAGCTAGGAATACACACCTAGCAGATTATGCTAGCACTGTTGACATGAGTTCTGACCAAGTAAAAATAAATGCAAATATCGATAGTATGCTTAATTAGAATAGAGTTAACCTGGAGATGCTAATGCAGCAGGGGAGATTGCAAGGACGACAGGATGAATAGTTGTTATATACCCCCACATGATCATGGTGTGGGAGATAGGAACTCCAAGATTGAGGGAATATTTGATTGGTTGTTAAAGAGGACATATGCTCAAGATGAGACATTGAAGGAGATCAAGTCTGACATTACCAAGATAAACCTTAGAGTGGACCAACACACTGTAGCAATTCAGTAGCTCAATAGTCAATTCGAACTTGTGTCAGCACAAATGGATCAGATTCAAAGAGGCATGATGCACCAGAACTTGAGGAAGTCTAATTACTCAAGCTAGCTAAGTCATGTCGCAATAATAATCAGGCGCTACATCGGAGGCAACCCAAAATTTTTGATGTTCTTGCATAGTTATAGGTTTATTTCCAGTTTTCGGTTTCATAGTTAGTTGTTTTGTTTTGTTTTGATTGCAATTTATGACAATGGGTTGGTTTCATATCGATTAATTGTGTATTTCATGAAAAGTATGAAGGTACAGGACTATGTCCGCAAATGGATGAGAAAAGCATCAGGTTTAGTTTCTACGACTGGGCTTATGAGTTGTATTGCACTTTACGACTCATAACCCATCTCGCAGAGATTTCCAGTGAGCAGGATAATTGTGCACTACAATCCATGAGCCATCTTTCTGACTCATAGGTCAAATTGAGAGTCATGAATGGGGTTCGTGGATCTCAGGTAAGTTTCTAAAATTTTGCTAAGTGTTGAGAGTTCTATGAAACCATGACTTATGAGTCGTAGATCCATCTACGACTCGTAATCGAGGTCTCGTAGATGCAAACTCAGTAATAGTAACCGTTGACACGGTAAAATATAAATAAAAGGGTTAAGATTAATTTGACCCTATTTGACCTAATTGATCAGTAAAACCAAGCTAACCCTTCCCTTTGCAAATTCTGACCACCGTGATACTATTTTTTGGTGTGATTTCCGGCAACACCTAGGGTTTGATGACCATAAACTTCTCTCTCTTCTTCAAGTTAATCACTATTCTTAGTAAGTTTCTTGGTTTAATTTTAATATCAAAATTTGCCTTGTTCTTAATTGTTTGATGTGATGATTGTGATGAGTTGGGTGTTTAAGCATGAAATGTGTTAAATTTAAATTGTGAATCTGAAATATGGTTGCCCTTAATTGAATTGAATGATTTGAGTCTGGAATTGGGTGTTTTGACATTATTGATTATTAAGTGGTATGCCTATTGAATCATCACCCATACTTGATTGATTGATATAGCATGATTCATGATTGTGATTTGGTAGGTGTTGGCACGAGCATATGATTTTGTGTGAGTCAAACAAGAAGAGCCGGAAACATAAGTTATTCCATGCCTAATCATCTTTTTGATGGGATAAAATAGGTTGAAATCATTATGGGTGATGGTTGTTTCGTGCTAATCATGTGAGTGCCTGTATGCTTGCTTTGATGCTGACAGATTTAGAGTTTGAAAAGGTCTTTTAGGGTCCATGTGATAAACTTAGAAAAATCAGATGTCTGAGATTTCTGGTTCACAAGAGGCTTTTACGACCCGTAGAGAAATCTATGAGTCATAATTGCCCCTCATAGAAAACTCCAGAGGCATGATGTTTCTGATCATTCATCAGACGAGACCTTCTACGAGTCATAGATCACTTTACGACTCGTAGATAGGTCTAGTAGATCCCTGCCTATTTTTCGTTACTCTCTGGAACTTTCTAAGAGCCTAGTCCACTACTCGTTAACTTCTTTACGAGTCATACCTAGGTCAAATAGACTGTTCTAGTGTCCAAAATTGTTATGCACTTTTGGTCTACAAGAGCACTTTACGACTCGTAACGCTCACTACGACTCGTAAAGGAGCTTTCATAAAACCTTTTTGCAACTGATTCAAATAACTTTTTACATTTTATTTCTTGATTCTTGGGCACTATTTCCCCAAAAGGAAATTGCACAAAGATCGAGGCCTTTAGGAGGAAACTCATGGATGAGCCTACTGATGATGAGTAGACCCCTCAGCTGAGTGGGTCACTACAGATCCTCTATGTCTCACCAAACCCTGAGATTGAGGTACCACAGACCACAGCAGCAGCAACCAGAGCTGGGCGTACTCAGGCTCAAGCTGATACTCCTTCCTAGTCCGAAGAAGGTAGTGACAAGACAGGGAGTAGCATGCCCCAGATGACTAGATCCGGTGAGGAATCCGATTTTGAGGAGGACTCCAAAGAAAGAGAAGATCTCGAGTCCTCCATCGCACCATCTTCTTAATCAGCACCTGATGCCCATACTAATCGGTGGTGCATCGAGGGCATGGATAAGATTTTTAGATAGGGCACGCAGCCCAAGGAGCAGGGCAAGCCTATCCATTCTCTCTACAAGGAGCCCCGGGTGATTTCAAATGGACTTAGCCATGTCCCAGTTCTAGAGGACATGATGATACATTATGGGCTCTTGTGGCTTACTGAGTCTCTTGGACGATACTCCCCAGTGTTGGTGAGGGAGTTCTACACTTCGTACGCAGCCACTATTCAGCGATCTCTTTCCAAGGGGAAGTAGCCTCTTACTCAACGTAGGCTTATAGAGGCACGAGTGAGAGGTCGACAGGTCGACATTTCTAAGGACACCATCCACCGCATGCTTTCTGGTCCCAAGTACCATGCCCCCAGATCCACAATAGAGTTTGACCACTAGTTGGGACTAGCTCGAAACCCATTGATTATGAAGGATCCTGAGCATTGAACCTCACTTTTGAGATCGGTGGCCAGTCATATTGAAGAGTAGGGTTCGGAACCTGCTTGAATCACCACCCACACTGAGCCAATCACTAAGGCTTTTCTCAGCTTCCTCGCCATGTTTTGGTGGGAGATTGTTAGATCACATATCCGGCCAACCTTGGTGGATAATATACTTACGCCAGAGCATGTAGTTTTGGTTGCTAATATCTTGGTTGGTTATGACATAAATTGGGCTCGACTCATAGCAGAGCAGATATGAGTCAGCACTGAAGAGCGCCACCTCTATCCCATTTTCTATTTTGATATACAAACTCTGTGTCGAGTCTAGGATAGAGATTTTGCACCAGCTGGACCGGTTAGTTGAGGCCCAGCATACTTTGGAGCCCATCCTGATCAAGGTTGATGAGAACCCAGTGGCAATTCGACGAGCACAACCTCCATCAATACCACGGATGTTCGCCTCGGCACCACCACCTGAGGGTTTGGTGACTGCCCCTACTACTACTGGTGCTGCTACTACAAAGGAGAGACCCCCGTAGCCCGAGGTAGTCATTGAGAGGGGTCCCACTACTATTGATGCTACCGCAGCAGAGGCCTCTACTTCACAGCCTCCTATAGTAGGCATGGTTATGTGTTCGCCATTTCTATTTAGGCCATGGCACTGAGATTATCACATGCTGAGGCCCAATTAACTCAGCTTTTTCAGCAGATTAGGCCATGGGTACGGTAGGCTATCTCAGACTCGGAGAAGCGGAGCTGAGCATTCACTATTTCACCTATTCAGGATAGTATTTTTGCGGTGGATACCCATATTGATGCCTTCGAGGAGAGGGTGCAAAAGAGATTGGCCGAGTCCCTTCCTTCAGATTTGTCAACCTTGCAGATAGAGATGAGACACTTAGGGCTGACTTAACAACATCACTTGCGGCACTAGTTACATTACCAGAGATGACATCTCCGGTGGCGGTGTTTGATTTATTTGCCTATGAGCAGCCTACAAGGACTTCCCTCAGGAAGAGACCTTGCATGGATGAGGAGATAGAGGAGAGAAATGTACACACAAAGCTCTCGGTGGATGAGGATCTCGAGCTAGCTTTTGAGGATATCAAGGCACAAGGAGGAGATGCGACTAGCTCGTGAGCATGATAGGTTGAGGGGTATTGGCCCCTCGGGACAGAGTACTATAGCTGAGGAGAATACCCCGCAGTGAGAGGGTAGCCAGACTCAGCCCGAGACTGGCGCTTAGGCACCCAAGTATGTCTTTGACCCCTTACATTCTATTTTTGCTTGATTTTGTGCAATGGGGACAATGCACATCTTTTTCGATGGGAGTGTAGGTAGTTAGGGGCCTTAGTAAAGTCTGAGCAGCTTATGGTCCATAACTACCCCAAATTTTGATCTAGAGGTTTTCTTGCCTGTGTTTTTTCCCACATGGATATTTAATTTCTATTGAATCGGCACGTTTAGGATGTTTAGATAATATGTGTAGTATATTGTACTAAAACTTATGGCATATAGCATGTTTTTATGTTTTGGTTTGGAAAATAGTACCCACCAAAATTTTTTTAGTTAGTAGTTAGATAGCAACCATGCATGTTTAGGTGTTTGGCAATAGTTGTTCTGATAAGTAAAGGTAATTTGAGGTATGAAGCATGATTTGTGAGTCTCTTGTTGATAATATATGCTATGCCATGTGAGTGTGAGCTTATTTTGCTAGATTCATGTATTTTATGCTTATTCAGAACTTGCCTTGTTACTCTAAGCTAGATTGTAGATTAAATGGATTAGGAAGCGATCTTAGGCCTTTGTTCTTTAGTTAGTCCACTTTAGCCTAAAATGACCAACCAAATGAAGTTTTATCCCCTGTTCCAAATATTTGAGTCTTTCATGTACTAATTCTTTCAAAACACCTAATTAACCCAGCCTTATCTAGTGTAAAATCCTGAATTTGGCCCTGGTTTTTCCTTGCAAATTGTGAATCTTGACTTTGGAAAAAAGCCTTAGTTGAGTGGCTACCAAAAGTGGCCCTAGTTCTGAGGATGGATAGTGTGCATCTCAACACAGGCCAAAAGCCTAAGTTAAGGGTGGCTGGTGTAACGGTAAAAGCACAAAAATAAGGGGGAGAGTTAGAAATGGGGAGAAAAAGAAGAAAAGGTATGTATCAGGTGTAAGAAAAATGAAAGATACCTTAGATTGAGTTTAAAAAGCAAAATGATGTGTGAAAACAAGGCAAAAAGCTGAAAAATCAAAAGAAAGCACCCGAAAAAGCTTGAATAAGGAAAAAGGGAGAATAAGGTGAAAATGACAAAGTTGGTGAGGCAAAAGTGATGAAAAATGCAGTTTCAAGGAGGACCTTTAGTCACTATTTTTCCAAAATATCATACCAAAGCCCTCTAAGCCTACGTTACAAGCCTATAAAGTCCTAAAGTCCAGTTAGCAGAAGGTCTAAGTCATGAGTATAGGGGCAAGTCTATGGTATTAGTCATCATGCATGAATATTTTTTTAGGGTGAGTGTTTATGCATAGTCCCAAAGCTAAATATGAAATCAACAGTGAGTGTCAAAAATGGGACTTGTTTCTGTGAGGGCACTTGCATTACATTGTTAGCATTTGACTTGTTCAGTGATTGTAAACTGTTGATATTCTCTTGCTTGTCATAGTTATGTTGTCACATGCAGCAATTTGCATTGGTTTGCTAAATAGCTATTTGATCCTATTTGAAAAGTTGTTGTGGGTATTTGAGTTTGAATTGTAGGTGATATATGCCATTGAGTTGAGTTTTGTGTGCTATTGTATTGTGTATATAGATTGAGTCATCGCTTGAGGACAAGCAATACTTTTAAGTTGAGGGTGTTGATGTGCTGTTAAAATACAACACTTTAGATGCCTAAAACTTAGGATTTTGTGTGTTCCTAATGCGACATTTATGATTTTTATGTATTTTTCTGTTTAGTATTGCAGGAAAGCAGGTTGGCATGACTTTGAGAAAAAATTGCAAAGTTTTTTGGTTTTTGGTGATTTACGAGACCCTCTATGAGTTGTAGAGCAGTCTATGGATCGTAGAGGTAGTTTCGTGACAAATTTAGTGAAGGGTGAGATCTGAATTTCAAGTCCACGAGACCTCTATATGAGTCGTAGAGCATTCTACGAGTCGTATAAATAGGTTTCGTGACGATTTCCAGAGAGGGATGAGTTGAAGCAGTTGAAGCCTATGAGTCTGAAGTACGAGTCATGAAGATGTTCATAGAAAAGAAGTCCAAATCTCAAGAGTTAAATACGAGACCCCAATTACGACTCGTAAAAGACACTACGAGTCGTAAATACCTTTTGTACATTCCAACGACCAGTTTTTCTATTTTTTTAGGGCTTAATTGTAATTACTATACATAGTACTTTTAGGTTATTTTTCATTACAGTATAGTAGAGAACGTCACTAGGTAATACTTTTAGGGTTTTGTACTTGGAGACCTCAATACTTGGAGGAGAATACACTTGTGAATTAATTTGTTCTTCAATTTTGGATTTGTTTGATTCTAATTAAATTAGGTAAGTGTTTATTATGTTTTCTCAATTCATAATTTCTTCATCTACCCATAGCATGAGTAGCTAAATCCACAACTAGGGTTGTGGGAACTATGAAGATCTAACAAAGTAGACCCAGATATTTTGCAATTCTTGATTGGGTATATGCATGTATTAATCAATTCTTTTCATTTTACATGTTTTCTAATGGTGGCCAACATTAGAACCCACCTAGTGTTACTTTCTTAATCAAGATGAATAGGAAAAGAGAATGATTAACTGATGATGTCTTCTCATCTAATCAACCGAACTGGGCCAAGAGGAGGTTGACTAGGACTTATAGGGAATGGTTAGTATTGCACACTACAGAGATGGGCCAAGTCACATAATGAAATTCACCCCTCACCTAGACAAAAGGGTTTATTAAACTTAAATTACCGTGCTGCATGCTATACACTAGATATGAATTGGTTTATCTGGGGATACTATGTTGGGGAATCTTGGGGAACACAATACCTTGGTTGCTCTCCGTTATTGATTGTCTCTTGTGATACTTTAATTTATTTTCTTGTTGAACATTGCAAACCCCCCCTCCCTCGGGGAATTGAGTTGGTTAATTGCTTGAATTGCTTATTGGTGAATTTACTTTAAGTCTACGTTTTCCCTTGGGCTTGACCCTAACCTTGGTTAGGTTTTATATGTTGACAACGACCATCTTATCCTCTAAACGAAGGAGTAACTAGGACGACATCAAGCTCCCATGGTGTTCCTCTCATACTAGTAAACAATTTAGCCTTTTGAATCGTTCAAATCGGATCAAAATTGAAGGAGACATCATTAATTGAAGTTGAGGGGAAATTCCGAGAAATCTAGAAAATTTTCAGATTTAAACAAGTTGACTGTCACACGACAACTTCTAATTGGGCCATGTCGGCGCTGGATCAATGTAGCCATGTAGTCTTTTATTGAAATATTTTGAATTGATTAACTATTCATATGGTGATGACTCGTCTTGGTGGGTTAGGTGAGTATCATCACACCTGAATTTCGGATCGTGACAATTTTGTATCAGAGCCTACCTTGATCCATCGCTACCCCAAAATACTCAATTTTATACACATTGGAGCATACGGGTTCAACATACTTAACAAAAGGATAGGAATTCACTTCCTTATATAAAATCTCAAATCACGTCAATTCCAAAGCTTTCCTCTTTCTACGATACTCCAAATCACCAAAATCTATTCAAATATAATATCATAATCACATAACAAATCTAACGACACTAAAATCAATTAGTTCCGGTGAAAAGGGTAAAATGGTCCAAAAATTTCATCGCCAGAATCTGAAATTTATACATGAAAATGTTCGTCAAGTAATAAAGAACTCAATGGCGAAAACCATTTCAAAAACAGAGCTAATATGAGGTAGAAATCGCATGTTAAAATTTTCAAAATATATCTAAAACGTAGCAACAAAACAGCAAATTTACCTCAAACAACGCACCAAAATCAATTTCTAAAGCTCCCACGGTGTTCTTCTCATACAAATATACAATTTATCCTTTTGACTCAAATCAGATCAAAATTGAAGGAGAAATCGCTAATTGAAGTTGGGGGGAAAATGTGAGAAATCTAGAAAATTTCCAGATTTAAACAAGCGACAGACACGCGACAACTTCTCATTGGGACACGTAGGCACTGGATCAATTAGGCTTTGATTGAAATATTTTAAATTAACTATTCCTATGATGATATTTGACTCGCGTTGGTGGGTTAGGTGAGTGTCATCACGCATAAATTTTGGGTCATGACAATTTGGTATCAGAGCCTACATTGATCCATCTCTACCCCAAAATACTCAATTCTATACACATTTGAGCATAACATACTTAACAAAAGGTTAGAAATTTACTTGTCTTATATAAAAAATCTTGAATCACGTCAATTTCGAAGCTTTCCGCTTTCTACGATACTCCAAATCACCAAAATCCCAAGGAATTCTATATATCATGAACACATAACCTCCATTAATGAAGTAGTATCCATTCAGTCCAAAGTTATCAATGACACATATGAAATCATAAGTCCTTTCTGTAATACTTCCATGAGTCACCTATTATGATTGACCAATCCAGCCTAACATGAACCACTGAATTTCTCACATATCACTGTTTATCATTCCAACCCAAACCAAACTTTCTAAAAAGAAGTTGATAGTCTTTCATAGCCCACTGATGAGTCAACCCACCTCATATTATCACACAAACTCAAAGCCAAACTCCATACAATTTACAACTCTGAACCATGGACCCATATATGATGTCTAATCTCCTTCACTTTTCTTAACTTGTATTAGTCATAAATGTTGCGAGGATGTTTGAATGCTCAACCCATACTCATGGCCCAATCCTAGATGCTCAAACACTTTGATGCACAAAGTTTAAGTACTTGCTCCTAAACAATTTATTGTTATTATTTCTTAGAAAAACTTCCACAACAGATTGCATTTTACTTTACGCCAAACTACTCAAACGAAACTTTATTTTGGTCCCTTCACCATCAAAAGTAACAGAATTCATAATAAAAGTCATGGTCAAAACCCATTCAAAATGCTCAGTAGACAACATAACCAATCATCTCATTACTTGATTAATCCATACCTTGACAAAATCAACTATCGTAAATGCAACATACCATGAAATTCTGGATCCCGATTCACACTATGCAACTGATTTTCCTCTCAAACATGATTAATACACATCTAAAAAGATATTTAGAGATTGCATGCCCTAATTTTTCATCAATCGCTTTCTCATATACCTTGTCGTGGCCATTATTCGCAACCCAAGTCGTACTAGTCACTGGATCAAACATCATAAAGAAATCCATTCTAACACTCGAGCCAACCCCTGTAGACTTCTCTCTCATACCTTACCTAACAATTTCTTACCCCACTGACACAAGTGTAACTATCTTACTATATGTTGAACAAGATAACTAAAGGCATACCATATAATAAACTGCTCTTATGATTAATATGGTAGTCCAATCCCAAGTCATACCAGCAAAATTTACTGACCCAACCAATCATCCACATGTACTTTCTTACTATCATATCTATTTACATTTATACAAGTGAACTTATTGAAACCTTATTAGTCCATATGCGTGTTATCTCAATAACGACGGGCTTCTTTTGGCTTACAATGAAGTCACCAGTCCCCATATAAATCTCTAGAATAAAATCCACACTAGAACATATTAATAATCTTTCTAAGATTCACCACTACAACTTTCCTTATAACTGATTCCAAACCCAAGCATCCATAGTAACAACCAATTGATTCTCCCTAAACATGACAATAATGCCAAACTCCACTACCTGAGTAAGTGCAACAACTGATAACTCCTTAGTAACTAGTGTCTGCTCTCAATGATCAATGCATCTGTCCTTGTATATTATCAGTACCACATGAGAAGTCCCACCAGATTCACCACTAGAATGCATTATATTCTCCGAGAAGTTCATGCTCAAATAGTCGACACTTTTGTCTCATTGAATGCCTATTATACTTACTTGAATCAGTTTCATCTCTCATCAAAACAATTTACCTTCTTCCATAGACAAGATGGGTAGCAGAATTAGCACAACCCATTGCCCTAGCCAAATAGACATAGACACCACCATAGCAGTTGTATCATAGTCGTTCGCACTACATATCCACTCCAAGAAGACTTAGTGGAGGTCCTGATTTCAGTGAACACAATGTCATCCTCTGTCCATACTAAGCAACCCTCATTTGAAAACTTAACAACTGGAAACCATAATTATTACACCGATAACATAGTCATTCCTCTAACGATGCTTGCCACATTTATGAATCA
>JAPFFP010110472.1:0-18695 GCA_026153255.1 Solanum medicagineum
TGTAGACTATGTAAATTAAAGTGTGGTCATGTCTCATACTTTAGACACCGTGGCCCCAATGGCCTAGCCATATGCATTTTCTTTTGGGTTGTTATTACTGTTTACTTTCTTAAAGGCATTCTGAATGTAGAAATCCCTTATATTATGTCTAGAAAGCGCATAGATGCAAGTTGGTTCTCCCGGGCCTTATTGGCAAAGGGTGCCAGTCCGCCTTAATGGGACTTTGGGCTTGACAGCAAGTCAACTAGAAAAGTGGTGATCTACAGAAGTGATTTGGCGAGTCACCAACTTAGTTGGCAACCTCAAGTTAGCTCGCAAAATAGGTCATTAATTTAGACTGGAGTCACTGGATAAAGGGCAAACTCAAGCTCCAAATGGCACATCGCCAACCAGGTTGGCGATCTTGACAGAGCTATGAAAATTCCACTTCAAGTCCATTCAAGAGGAGCAACCTACAACCTGAAGGCATACTATGTGAGTCGCCGACTTGATCAGCGGGATCGACTAATGTCATAAATTGGAAATTCAAGGAAGATATCTGTACTTTTTGTACAAAGTATAAATAGCTTAGTAGTTGGTAAGAGAGAGCTCCAGTTTTTAGTTTTTTAGAGTTGTAAATTATTCTAGGAGAAAGGAGTATAATTTTTACTTGGTATAGAGAAACTTTCCTTTTTGAGGGGAAAGAGAGTAAGGAGTTTGGTGAACCTATGTTGATTCTTCTAATTTCTTGAGCTTGAAAACAAATCCAATGGAAGAAAATCTATTTGGTAAATTACCCATGTTCTATTTGATGATTAGCTAAAAAAAACCCCAAGACCTCTAGGGAGATAATGTAGACTTTAATATAGTGATGGTTGTTAGGTTTTTTTTTATACTTAGGCTATTTATGAATTCTTATGGGTTTTGTTATTTAGCCATGTTTTTATGTATGGATTGAGGTTACAAGCCCAATCTGAGTTTAAGATCTTCATTATGCTTGAGAGAGTTGCATGAAGTGAGATTAAATAATGAATAGCCATTAATGTGTTAAATTAATGAAATTTTCTTAGAGATTTGGGATTTTATTCTAAGGTTGAGGTTCTATATATTGAACTCAGAGTAGCTTGAGAAAGTTATTGGGAAAAGTTGACCTTGAGTTTGAGAAAACCTTGATCAAATATTAGATCCACCTGTCCTACCCATATATATCCTCATCTTTTGAGTATTTTCAAATACCCATGCCAATTACTACTTGTATGTCTATTTATCTTCCCTAGAAGTTGTTTAACCTCTATTTTTCTTTGTTGGTATTACTTAGTTGTGGTGATAATTTCTCTTACACTTTACTTTCATATTATTATTTGTTTCTATGCATTGTTTGCTCATGCTACGAAAGGTTAAAGTACCAATGTTACTTCTTGAATGGAATTCTAACTTGAGCATTACTTTGTGGTTCGACCGCAACTCCAAGTTAAGTAATATACTTTTGATGACCACTAACACTTGGAATTGTAAAAGTATGTGTGGATGTGTTACAATTAGTTTCCATCAAAAGGGCACTATTACCAGGGAAATGGCGTTAGATTTCTTTGAAGAAATGCTTTCGTGATTTTCTTTTCAGTAGTTTGAGTTTGTTTACTATCTTTTTTGTTGTTTTTTCTAATCAATAGGTGAAGATATGAGTATATTTGGAAGCATGGCTAGTTCAAATATAGGTAGTAACATGATATTGCTACCTTGATGATGTTGCAAATTCAACAAAGCTAGACTAAATGTGGTGGGCAATGTTGGTGCAATACGTTTACTACCAGCTGAAGGAAATGCAGTGTTTCATATCACTGAAACCATATTGCAACTGTTGCAAATAAAAGGTTTCTATGGTGGGCAACAAAATGAGGACCTTCATGACCACATAAGGAACTTCTTGGATGTGTGAAACTCGTTCACATTCAAGAATGTATCCTAAGATTCCATCTGTCCTTGGTTGTTCCTATTCTGATCCTCAATTTCGGAATATCAGGAGCAAAGACCAGAATTCCTTTCATTGGAAGCGAGGCTGTATAGATGTAAGGCGGTTTGGTTTCGCCTCTCAAAACTCAATGAACCTATTTGAAGTGGCCCATTTCGTACCCAAGAAGCCTATGTATGAACAAGGATTGATTTTACTTCCCCACCTAGCTACTCTAGTTTGGGGGGTAGGCCCTGGGGGTGAAGTTATAGACACCTTTCCATACTTTGTATCTAGAGTACTTCATTTAATTTCTTCTGCAGTATTGGGCTTTGGCGGCATTAATCCCACCGGTCGATCTATCTATCCGTATATAGATATATGATCTAGCATGTCCATTTGTGAAATAAAAAAGAAAATTCCATTTCCCCCACCCCACTCCATGTACGAATAAAGTGCGAAAGGGGGAGTAGTAATAAGTCCAATTATTTGATAATTATCAATTATTTGATAATTATTAATACCAATTTGAGTATTTGGATTACTGTTGGTATCGATCTTAACCTAGGCCTCAATATCTCCTTTTTGTCTAAGAGAAAAATGTTGACTTTTCAACAACAGAGGCAAAAACTTACTCTTCAAGTCAAAGTCGGGTAGACTAAGATGGAGTTTATTTTACAGTTGTTCCAGGGATATGGGTATAGAGTGAATTCTATTCACTCTTTATGAAGTGGATCAGAGATGCCTTATATCAACAATAGAAAAGTCAGTATGGTTTACTATGGTCAGTGCAGTGAGATTTGTGGAACTATTCATGCCTTTATGCATATCGTAGTAGAAGCTGTTCCTAGGAAAGATTATGGGTCTCGGGTATCCAATCAATTAATCCCACAAAGCGCGCTGGTATTTCGACGCTCGATCTCTACTCCTCGAAAGCTCACTCACAATCTATGGCTCACTTAGGGCTAGAAAGATAGGATTCTTCATACAAAGCCAACCGGGAACCTTCTTTCCAAAGAAGCCCACATACCCGCTCTTCTTTCCCCCCATTGCTGGGGGCCTCACTGTCGCCTTTGGCTCGAGCTACTTTTGCTTCCGAGAACAGATAGCTAGAGAATCTTTTCTTTTTTACGATTATGAATGTTTTATGGAATAGAAAGACTTGAAAAAACACATATTGGCTTTCTGTTTTTATTTCCAATATTCTGCAATTTTGACATATCTTTTACCTATCTCGATAATGTTTTATTTGAGGAGAACACTATTAGTTTAGCTCAAAAATAAATATGTATTAAAAAGAATTCGTTTTGAACAATAGATGTCTTTCACATCCAGCTATAACAATGAGTTACGGATGACTGGTTTTGAGGCAGGCATCTCAATCTCGATAGCTGGATCGAAGTACGAAGGGGTTGATTGAAGTCTGAGATCAGCCCAAGACTAAGGCCGAGCAACTAGCTGCTGCAGGATTGGACTTAGAAATGAAAGATGGACTCCCTCTCCTACTACGAATGCTAGTCCTACGGATACCTTTTCTGGCACAATCCCTTACAAGACCATCTCATCCTTTCCTGTCTTCTTCTAAGGTCCGCTGCTTCGATATCTTTCTCAGGATCTAAGCTCTCGAAACTTGTATTCAAAGGCCCTAAAAGTCAAAGTGTTTATTGTTTCAAGCTCGGCTATACGCTGCGGTTAGGCAACTCGATTAGATAATAGGTAAAGCGCTCTCTTTCCTTCTTTCTGAGCAGAATATCTTTGGCGGGGAGAACACTACAGTACCACTTAGAGTTTTCGGGTCATAATGATTATGTAGGAGAGATGGCTGAGTGGTTTAAGGCATAGCATTGGAATTGCTATGTAGGCTTTTGTTTACCGAGGGTTCAAGAATCTCATGGTAGTACGAAGGGGGAGCAGAATCGTATCTAGGAGTGGTTCTTCGGATCGATCACAGATTCTCGGCCCAGGAAAAAGGGAAGCTTCAGTCAGCCTTAGGGCCCAAACAAGGTCAATTACATCTAATCTGGGAGCTCCCAGGTCTTTTAGAGCCTGGCACTAGGTTTGAGTTGTTGTTGTTGTTGTTGTTGTTGGTAATCTTGTCAGTGAAAACAACAACATGTTTGGATATTCTTAAACGAAGTTGATGATCCATTGATATGCGATACCTATATCGCGAAAAAGAGCTGCTCTAGCTTTAGCGCGCACCCTTTCTCCTATGAGGAAAGTTACTCTTTCCGATTCATGCCTGGCCCTTCCTAGGTCTGGATCACAGTATACCGGCGACTTTGTCCTTGAATTATATCTACCTAACTTGTACTATTTGATCTACAAAAATCAAACAGTCTATTGCAGATCTTCACTTCAATCATAGGAAAGAGAGAGGACTAGATCTGGATAGCGTGTTTCACGCGCTCTAAGCCCGGCCCACGCGCGGTTAGGAAGATTAGCCGCAGAGCGGTACCACCCACCCTACCCTACCACCTATAGGCGGCTGTCCGTAGCAAGTCTGGTTGCTGGAGTGTTGTTCGTTCTAGCGATAGGCTCCAAGCGCGATTCTGATTCTCAATTTTGTTTTATGTTCTGGAATGAATCTGTTCTATCCCTATCTCCTGATCGAGCTTATGTAGATAGATGTTGCCTGGTAGGGCCGATAGTAATACACTGTGTGGGACGGAGTAAGGGCCCTTCTCACCTCCTTTTGGAAACGTCATAAAGTTCTTCCGTCAAACCTTGATCAATGAACCTACAAAATCCTTCAAATTGTATCTGATTAAATCCAGGTATTGTAGATATTCCCTCATTTCCATCCCCGAGCATTTTTCATTTCCCATTTATCAAAAAATACCACTATTGGTGTTGACTGATGAAGCTTCAAAATGGTTGGCCGAACTTCCAGCTGAATCAATCACTTCTTGGGATGAACTGACAAATGATTTTATTGAGAGATTCTTTCCCTTATCAAGGATTCTAAAGCTAAGGATAGTATCTAAAACTTCAAAAGAGTGGAGGAAGAACTATTCATGAGACTTAGATTTGTTTCCAAAAACTCTTGCTGCAATGCCTAAACCACGGAGTGTCTAACCATTTGATTCTCTAATATTTCTATAGAAATCTTGATGTGGTTAGCAAGACCATTGCTAATTAATTTGGTTTGTGGTTGTTTAATGAGGCACACATTTGCTAGAGCAATTGGGTTATTAGATGAAATGACAAAAGTTCACAGAGTTTGGTATATAAGGAATGATATGGTCACTCATCTCACCGTGGGGCTGACAAAAGAGCAAATAGAAAAGAACTAAGAATGAGATAAGAACATGGAAAAAAATGATGACACAACTTGATGTCTTGACAAAGCATGTTACATGAGTTCCTAAAGTGATTAACACTATTGAAACAAGTGAAAACTTATCCCAAGAGGCTACGTTGTATGACAAAGATATTCAGTTCTTATGTCAAATAGGTGTTTATCGCCTAATTTTTCGAAGGCAAAATGCCAACCAAGGTTAAAATCAAGGCAGTGAGTGGAGAGAATGCGGTTTGAATTGGAGGGAACAAGAGGAAAAAAAGAGTGTTATGTACACATGAACATACGAAGGTTGGAGAGCTTAAGGTTGATCTAGAACACTATTGGACCAAGGACATGTTGGCTCGAATTTTGAATAAGGTAGAAGATTCTGACAAGGTGTTCAAGGAGATAAAGGGTGACTTCTCAATAATGAACCAAGTGGTCACATCACATTCAGCCTCTATCAAACACCTCAAATCTCAACTGAGTCAAATCTCTTCTCAACTTAAATAAAGACCACAAGGAGGTCTCTTGAGTGATATCATTGCAAATCCAAAGAAACACTATGCTCATGTTGATATTTGAGAGATGCCTAACTAAGTCACTTCTTGGGAGGCAACCCAAGTTTAATTTCTAATTTTTAGAATTTTTTGTGTTGTTTTGTTGTTTACTAGTGTTGGGAGTTGAGTATGCGAGTTGAAGGAAAAGGTGTGAAGTGATGGACAAAGTGGCGATCTGGGATGTCATTTTGCGAATCGCTGACATAGTTGGTGAGAGCATAAGATATCACCAAAGTTCAAGCCGAAATTGTCACAAGGGATATTGTTATAAGGGCAAGCAAAGAGATCAATCAGCGATTTGTGGATCATCTCTGCAGGGTAACTCGACTTCGCAAAGTCCCCCTTATACTCTAGATTATATCATATTATGTGATGAAGGTAACCTTTGTGACTCGCCAAATTATTTGGCAATGTTAATTACCTCGCAAAGTTAACCTTGGTGCGAATCAAAGAGTCTTCTTAAAGATGTTATTCTTAAATCTTTTTGAAATTATACTTCTCTCTCTACTTTCGCTCACAATCCCATATATTCCTTCACTTTCCTTACATTGATTTTCAAGATATTAGTATGTTTTTGGGCGTATCAACATAGATTGCACATGATCTACCTGTTCTAAGGCTTTATTGAAAGGTATGTGCCCTTGTTTTTTGAGTTTCGAGCCATTATTCATGTTTTTTTGGATGCAACTAGGATGAAACTATGTGGTTATTTGTTTTTGCTTCTTTTTGAGCTTATGATGCTATATTTGATGCTTGTTTGCTAAGATGGAATCTGGATAGGTATCCTAGTTATGGCGACTTTTGAGTTTGGTTGATTTTAGATTGATTGTGTGAAATTGATTTTATGGATATTGTGTATGGTTGTTTGATTTGTGGAAAATATGTTGAAATATGCTTTGATATGTTGGATTGTGTTAGGAGACCCCATGCTTAGTGTCGGTGTTGAGCTGATTTGAAATGATGGAAATGGTTTAGACTTGATGTTTGGGGCTGATTACTAAACCTTTATGGGTGAAGTCTGATTAACCCCGTGCTTGTGATTAACAAGTTTGCCTGATGATGGATTAGTGATGATTCTCTTAAGGGTTTTACTATCAACCAAACACCTTCACCTTGTTTTCTAATAAAATTTGAGTAATTAGGAAGCTTGGGGTAGTGGGTATAGTTTGTTCATGACCATCATAGTGTTTTTGAAGTGTGTTTGGGTGCTCGTAGTTTGAAAATTGGTTTTGAAATAAGTTGATACATTTGGCAGCTGCCAAGGGTCTGTTTGGCGAGCTCCTTCGAGTTCACCAATTGGGTCAGCGAATCGCAATTCAGTACATTGAGCTCTCCCTTTTTACATACCCCAAATGCTTCAAAAGGGGACCTTTTAGCGACGTATTAATATCTCGCCAAGTCACTTTGGCAAATCCCCAAACATGACTCCACTTTGCATAGTTGCCCCTTATTTTTCTAGGACCCTTTGGCGAGCTCATCTGATCTCACCAAAATCACTTTGCGACTCGTAAACCTTTTGTGAGCACCAGAATTCTAAAATTTTAATGGTGATCTTAGGCTTTGATTTTGATTCTGATTTTGATTATCTTATACCTAATGTGGTTTTCATCATTTGATGCAGACATGGCATGACCTAAATAATCAGTTCGACGTAGTTGAGTGGTGGACGAAGATGATCCACCAGGGCATTCACTACCCCTGTTGTCCATTTGGGAACCTAGTTAGAGGCCATCCTATCCACTCAAATGTGATAGGACAGAAGCTACAAATAGGAACAAGAAGGTTGCAACAAAACCTTGCTTAACTTCAGATGAGAAGAGGTCTCTTGAGCTACAATAGACAAGCTCTGAAGAAGAACAAGTAGGTTCTAAATCCCTAGTACATGAGTCCACAGCTTAGGAGCCAATTCAGAATCATCATCGGATTGAGGCAAGGACTAAGGTGGCATATGACCCACTCATCCAAACTTCTCAACCTATCTGGGAGTTAAAGAAGATTGACAAGCATATGTACCATGACATGTACATGAAGGTGAAGGGTAATGTTTTCAAGAACAAACATATGTTTTTAGAGAACATTCATAAAACAAAGGCTGAGAAGGCTAGGGAGAAGACCTTGTCTGACCAATTGAAGCTAGGAGGGCAAAGAACAAAGCAAGCAGGGAAAGAAAGTTTTCTAGGAAGGAGGAGACTGAGGATTACCTGAGGCCTGAAATGGATGAGGAGGACTTACATGAAACAAAGCTAGATGAGGTTGCCATTATTGAGGTGCTTTCTAGTACGGAGGATCCATTGTTGTATATAGCTTTGGATCGCTATTTTGAGGAGATTCTCTATCCATCTACTAAAAGAATGCTACCTTCCACCACTACAGAGGAGGTTTCTCTTGTTGCTCCACTGGGCACTGATGTCCCGGCTCCGGATGCTCCTTTGTTTGACCCAACTCCCCGATCTTTGCCTACACAGGGGGCTTCTTTATCTTGATGTTGTTCTATCCATCTATTTTTGTTCTTGATTGGTGTATTAAGGCACTGCTCTTTGTTTTTTTGGGATGGGTGGTTAGCACCTAGCCCATTTTATTTGGGTTGTATATCTTGACAGTTTTTTTTATTTCTTCTGGGTTGTATATATTGCACTTTGATTTTTGATTAGATATAGTTTTATTTTGTTTTATATTTTTGGCTTGTTGTTATGGTTTGAATGGATTGACATCTTTAAGTACCTTTTGAGTGTTGATTTTGATCAATATCAATGTCTCAATTTGTACTTTTGACACACACTTGCTTGGGCTGATTTGATGAGACATTAAGAGTTGCATAATTCATATGTTGACTCACAGCATCTTGTCGGGAATAAATTGAAATCAACTTGGAGTTTTGCGATGATCATTGTACTTGAGCAAACTCATTTAGTTAAAATAATATTGGATAGTTGTGGTGAAAAGCCACGTGAGGTGAGGTCTTTTGACTAGAAAGTTGTTCGATAGTACTCGAAACTTGCAAGGTTCGTCCAATTGATTGACATTGGTGAATGAATGAGAGGATCTTAGGCATTTCTTTCAGTTTCCATAATAAATTTTTTAGACTCCATGACTACCTTCTTTTGACTGCCCATGTGAGTGTGAACTTTGCTTGGCACCATTAGAGCCTTATTTTCCTTTTTGTGGAACGTAAACCAAAATGAATCTCTGGCTATTTTTACCCTCCCATGTTCTTCTTAGTGTTTGACTTGGTAAAATAGTCCAACTTTATGTCAAAAGTCTAAGCTGGGAGTGTAGCATGGTAGAGGCAAAGGCCAGTTGTGATAAAGTGGTTTCATGAAGGGAGAGCATGGGCCTTAATTGGTTATAAGCACATTTTGTGGCGTAGTTTGTAATTTGCATATGCCTCTTAAAAAAAGAAGAATTAAGTTTGATGTTTAATTTCAGTTTTAGATTGTAAATATGTTAGAAAGTGTGAGTTTGATGTTTAATTTCAATTTTAGATTGTAAATATGTTAGAAATTGTGTTTGTTAGTGAATAAATAGAGTGAATGCCTTGTTAAGGTTGATAAGATAATAAGAATTGACTGTTAAGCTTGGGCTAAGTTTGATATGGTGTATTGTATTGAATGACAGTTTGAATCCAGGTCATACAGCAAAAAAGTTAATCAGTATCCCAAAATGCTACCTTACCTTGCACTCAGCGCCATTACAAGCCCAAAAAACCCTTAGTGATCCTTCATAAGCCGGTTGATGTATCAGTCGGACAATAAGAGCAAGTTTATGAGTCAATTTGGGCATGTTTTTCGTCTTTTGGATGTGAGTGTTGTATGATGATATCCTGAGCTTGATATTGTATTGCTTGGTGAGAATGGAATCTTCCGTGATGTGAGGGTAATCGAGCACAATTGTTCGGCATGGTTTTGCCTTTGGTTTAGCCTTGGTGAGTGAAAGCTCTAAAAGGTATGTTCTAGCCATTGCTTGACGCTTGAAGTTCACATATGAGTGGTTGCTAGGTAAATAGATTTTGTTCCTTGGCAAACTTAAAGGAATTTAGTACACTTCATAGACATGATCTTTGAACTAGTTGACATTTGATTTACTGACAAAGTAAAGAGTTAAGTTTGCTGATAAGTGGTAAATTTGCATTCATTTAGGGCTTAATTGTGCATAAACGTGTCTTTGATGCCCTATTTTGTGCTATAAGTGACATGAATTGTTGTTTTTTGTAGCAAGGTGAAGATTGATGAACACCTGGAACACAGTCTTCGAAAATGAGCTAACAAGGAAGCATTGGACACTGAGCATCACAAAAGGGTACTTGGCAAGTCTCCAAAGTACCCCAAACCTCGCCAAATAATCACCCAACAAGAATCAAGTCAACTCGCAAAGAGGCGAGCTACAGAAGTGATTTGGTGAGTCGCCAACTTAATTGACGACCTTGATTTAGCTCGCATAATAGGTCATTAATTTGGCCTAGAGTCACTGGTTAAGGGGCGAAAAGCTCTAAATGGCGCATCGCCGACCAGGTTAGTGAGTTAAGAAGAGGAGCAGTCTATAAGTTGAAGGCATATTATGCGAGTCACTGACTTGATCGATGAGGTCAACTAATGTCGTGGATTAGAAATTTGGGAAAGATATTTTGTGCTTTTTGTATAGAGTATAAATAGCTCTATGGCTAGCAAAAGAGAGAGAGTTCCAATGTTTAGTTTTTCAGAGTAGTACATTATTCTAGGAGAAAGGAGTACAATTTTTTTTTACTTGGTGTAGAGAAACTTTCATTTTCTTGGGGAGAGAGAGTAAGAGTTTTGGTAGTTGATTTCTTCTGATTTCTTGAGCCTGAAGATAATTTCAATGGAAGGAAATTTATTTGGTAAATTACCCATGTTCTATTTGATGATTAGCTTAAAAACCCCAATACCTCTAGGGGGATAATGTAGACTATAATGCATTGATTGGCTATTGGATGCTCGATTTTACTTGAGTTACTGATGAATTCTTATGGATTTTATTAGCCATGTTTTTATATGTGGATTGAGGTTGCAAACTCAGTCCTAGCTTAGGATCTTCATGTATGCTTGAGAGGGTTGCATAAAGTGAGGTTAAATGATGACTAGCCATTAATATGTTGAATTAATGAAATTTCCTCTGAGATTTGGAAGGTTTTTACTAAGGTTAAGGTGGTAGTAGATTGAGAAAGTTACTATGGAAAGTTGATCTTGAGTTTGAGAGAACCTTGATCAAATATTAGATTTGTCTTCCCTGGCCATATAGATTCATCATCTTTCGAGTATTTTCAAACACCCATGTCAATTACTACTTGTATGCCTATGTATCTTCCCTAGAAATTGCTTAAACTCTCTTATTCTTTGTTGTTACTACTTAGTTATAGTGATAATATCCCTTGGACTCTAACCTAAGCATTTCTTTGTGGTTCGACCTCGACTCCAAGTTGGGTAATATACATTTGATGATCGCAAACACTTTGAATATTGTGAAAATTGAGTGTGGACGCGTTACAATTAATTTCCGTCAGTACCCCCAAAGAAGTCTCATAGCAAATATAAGTACACCCTTTGTTAAGAAAGGTGGATCAATCATTAATAAATAGTTCTAAGGGAATTTGGGACTTAGGACACACTCAATGGGGCAAGAGATCATGGAACTTCCATCATACAATCACAACAAGTAAATCTACTAAGGGAATGGAACATGGAACACACTCTATTGGGATTCGTGACTTAGAAAATTCACCACTTACTAACATAATCAAAGCAACATCATACATAGGATAGGGACAAAGGGAAAGTCCCCATAGATACATAAGCGTCGCATGAGTCATACACCACATATTATCTAACAATACTCTAGTCATGAGTGGAATGGGGGCCAAGACATTTCCCATACCCACCCTCAAAAGTAAATAACAAAGTAGCATGTCTTAACATAAATGTGGTAGATAGAAAATGGATAATTCCATCAAAATGGAGGACTCACCGAAAACAAAGTCTTCAAGAATCGTACTAGCCATGAGGAGGTGGATGGATATGAGCTCTGATCCCTACATGGTTGGATCATGCAGGCAAAAAGTATGTGTTAGTACTTTGAATGTACTAAGTATGTAGGATGCAATGCAATAAGAGATGATAAGCCATAATAGATAAGATGCATAATCATATACAAAGGCAATAAGCTCAATATGACATAAATGATCAATGCCTTAATTAAAACATGCATAGGAGGTAAAATAATAAGTTCATAATAAAGCATACATATGTAGGAGGATACCTTAACCAACATTAAGACCATGCGAGCTACAATATGGAATCCCAATGTTTCCTTCACATTGGAAAAGGAGTGGTCTACTTGCCAAGGTAAACCATACCCTCACCCTTGACATGGCCTTTTTGGTGGGTGTTACATGACCTAGTTGGATCCACTAGTGTAAGTCCATTTCGGAAATAGTAATAACCTATGGTGGCATATAGTTATGAAACTTAAGACGTTATATAAGGACCCCTTGGGTCGAGCCCCCACCTTATGCCTCATTCGGTGCTAAGCCTAGTCCCAAGGAATACATAAACATCTAACCACCTTCTTTGCCTCAACTTGAGATATCTTTAGGTGAACACATCTCACAATATGCACTTCATGGAAACATACTAGGCCTTGTGAACCCTTATCAAGGAAGTCCCTTAATTGTTCCTTCAATTCTTTCAATTTTGTCGAGGCCATTTGATATGGAGATATAGGTATGGATAGAGTATCAAGGAGGAGGTCTATACCAAAATCTATTTCCCTTTTGGGAGGAACACTGAGGAGCTCATTGAGAAAGACATCAAGAAACTCATTGACCATCGTAAATGACTTAATAGAAGAAACTTTCGGACTTAAACATCTCTAACCCTTACAAGATGATAAATGCAACCATTAGCAATCAATTCCCGAGCAAGGCAAGAGATAAACCTACCCTTAACCACTGAATCATGATATTCCCACTCAAGGATGGTTCATTAAGAAATTGGAATTTAACCTTATGAGTTCTACAATCAATGGAAGTATAATATGCCTGTAACCAATCAATCCCAAGAATAATGTCAAAATACACCATGTCAAGTTCAACAAAATCACAAGGCAAGACTTTATGGAATATGGACACGAGCAACCCCTATAGATTCTTCTAGCAATATTAGGCTCATCAATGGGATTAGATACCAAAAATGATTCACATAACAATTCAGGACACATATCAAACCTACTGGCAATGAATGGGGTAATAAAATATAAAGTGATACCAAGATCCAATTAAGCGTACGCATCATAATCATAAGTCTTTAACATACCAATGACAACATTAGGAGTCTCCTCAAACTCTTGTCACCATGTAAAGCATAGAATTGATCACCATATGGACCACCTTATAGAGTTTGGGCACCTTCTTGCACTATACATCTTGGAGCCATTAGAGCTTGAGGATGCCCTACCCTACCTTTGGTAGCAACATTAGGACACTCGGGGATTTTATGCCCCATTTTTTCTCACAACCAAAACAAACACTCAATCCTCTCTAACAAATACCTCCATGGTTCTTCCCGCACCTTGGATACTTAGGAATAGTAGCACCACTAACTTGACACTTAGGGGTGGGCACCCTATCTTTAGCAAACCTTCGGGGAGCAAGTTGAGTTACTCCTTGGCCTTGTTGGAAACAACCACTACCACCGAGCTTAGTAAGTGGAAGTCCACCTTCAAATCGAGACTTTTTTCTCTCTTCCTCAGAGACACTGGACAATCTCTCATCTTATGTCCAATACTTCCACACTTGAAACAACCGTTAGTGTCGACCAAACACATTCCTTGATGCTTCTTGGCAAACCCTTGATAAATGGTGAAATGACATCTTTCCTTGTTAGGTTTAGGCGCCGGAACACCAACAAAAGATGAAGCGCCATCAACTCGAGCTTTCTTAGCCTCCCTATCCCTTTCTTGTCATTTGCAGTCCCAAGGGTATCCGCCTGTTGGTTTAGTTGAGCAATTACAATTTTGGTTAATAGCCATATGGCATTGCAGAACTCTGCATTAGATATGTCAGTGTTGGGAGATTGATCAACAAGTGAGGGATGGTTACCATATTGTCCACCATTCTGATGGATCTGAGACATATTCTAAAATGTAAAGGATAGCAATCAGAAAGAAGTCTTAGGGGATTTAGCTCTATCACACGACATACATCATGAAGAAGTGAGTCATTTCCTAAATACCTCATATACATAGTGTGGCGCGCTTCACAACTATGAACAAGACTCTACTCAATGCAGTAAGTTGGATTTCTGAGGACCATTTATAAATCTAATGCTCTTATACCAAGTTTGTCACGACCCAAGCCTAGGGTCTAGGTGCGAAATGGTGAATGGGAACCCTAAGGTACCCCAAACAAGCCTCATAGCATATATAAGCACATCCTTAGTTAAGAAGCATGGATCAATCATCAACAAATGGTACTAAGGGAATTTAGGACTTAGGATGCACTCTATAGAACAAGGGATCATGGAACTTCCATCATACAATAACAAAAAGTAAATCTAAAGGAAGGAAACATGGGACTAGGGGTGGGCATGGTACGGTATGGTATGGTATTTAAAAATTTGATATGGTAATTTTGATTTTCGGTATCTAAAAATACAATAAAATTACCATACCAAATTAACTCGGTATGGTTCGGTATTTCTAATTTCGATTTTGGTATGGTTGTTCGGTAACCATAATTAATTTGACTTTATATTAATATATTCATATAATAAATAAGTATAACTTTAATAATATTAAAAACGTCTCAAGCTAATCAATTAAGTGATAAACATTATATGCATTTTCAAGTTGTGGACAATGAATAATACAAAAGCTAATCAATGCTTTCCAATTTGTTTTACTTAAAATTTTCTTCATCGTGGTCAGTGATAAGAGTGACAACTGGACTATCAGGGCTCTTCAAGAAGCTCTACATATATTTAAAATAATTTAAAATTTAACATGTATACATACATATATATATATGTGTGTGTGTGTGTGTGTGTGTGTGTATTATATGTTGGTATGGTATACGGTATTTCGGTATTTATTTTTTAAATACCAAATACCATTCCGAATACCAAAAAAATTATAACCCATACCAAATACCATAATTATCTACCACGGTATAAAATAATTTGGTTTCAATATGGTATTCGGTATATACCATATCATACCCACCATGGGACACACTCTATAGGGATTAGGGACTTACGGAATTCACCACTTACTAACATAATCAGATAAACATCATACATGGATAAGGACAAAGAGAAAGTCTCCATAGATACAGAAGCGTTGCATGAGTCTTGCACAACATATTATCCAACAATACCTATAGACATGAGTGAAATGGGGGCTAAGACATGTCCTTGGCTCACCCTTAAAAGTGAATAACAAAGTAGTAATGTCTTAACATAAATACGGTAGATAGAAAATGGATATTTCTCTCGGAATGGAAGACACACCACAAGTAAACTCTTCAAGAATCGTAGTAGTCATATGGAGGTGGACGGATAGGAGCTCCGGTCCATACATGGTTAGATTATGTAGGTAAAAAGTATACGTTAGTATTTTTAATGTACTGTATGTGGGATGCAAAGCAACAAGAGATCATAAGCCATAATAGACAAGATGCATAACATATATAAAGGTAATAAGTTCAATATGACACGAATAATCAATGCCTTAATTAAAGCATGCGTAGGAGGTAAAATCATAAGTTGATAACATATCATACACATGTGGAAGGAGACCTTGATCGACATTAAGACCATGCGAGCTACCACAAGGAATTACTATGTTTTCTCCACATCGAAAAATGAGTGGTCTACCTACCAAGGTAAACCATACCATCATATTTGGCATGGCCTTTTCGGTGGGTGTTACATGTCCTAGTTAGATCCACTAGTGTAAGTCTATTTAGGGAAATAGTAATAACCTATGGCGGCATATAGTTATGAAACTTAAGACATTATATAAGGACCCTTTGGGGCGAGTCCGCACCTTAAGCCTCATTCAGTGCTAAGCCTAGTCCCATGAAATACATAAACATAAGCATAATCATAACATGCATAATTTTATAAATCATAATATCATCATATGAGAAGCTCATTAAAATTCGTGACCCCTTCAAGTGGGCATTTCCTTTCGCAAGAGGGTGTATCATGACATCACAAAAAGGGCTTCATAATCTTGCATAATTCATAGAGTTTCCATGGAATCATAATATACTTGATAGCTCTTAATCATTTATAATATTCATGACTTGCATAGCTTGTAAATAAGTCTTTCATCAACATAAGATACTTCACCATACAAATCTTAACTCCAAAATATGGTGGGTTTATGCATAGAGACTTGAAATCATGAAATTCAAGAATACTGTGCATGAATAGGTAAAACATGTTCACTTGAAACCATTCGAAAAAAACTCACCTTAACCATAATAAACTCCTTAGTTAGGACAACATCAAAATCATCTCAAAATCCATAACTTTCATAGCATTTCATAATATCATAAGATGCATAGCTTAAAGGTCATAAGATAATTCATAAAATCAACGCTTGACAGGAGTTCGTGCATATTCAAACCAATAATTGATAATTTTCAACTCAAATCATGCATAATAATAAAAACAGGAAGTACTAATAATGATTCAAGTAATAAAATCAAGGATTGAATTGCAAAGGATTTTGGACTCATGGGTAAAAGGACCCATGATGAAGAAAGCCACATACATTAAGGTCTCAAGGAAGACAAGAGAAATTTGAAGTCACCTTGAAGCTTGGTCCTTAATGGGTAAGTCTTGAAATCTTAGAAACTTGGAAGAATCTGGAAGAGAATGTTAGAGAGTTTTGAGAGAATTTTAGGAGTTTTAGAGAGTGATTTGGGTCCAAAAATGGTGAAATGTTTTAGCATTTTCGTATATAAGGGCTCAAGGATTGGTCCCAATTGTCCTTACTTAATTCTGAAAATTTTCAAAAAAATTTGTACTGCGGTGAACCCAGGGCACGATGCGAACTTGCTCCTGCATAGCTCATTTTTCACACGAAGTTAATGTTTTTTCCTGTTTTGGCCCTGGAATGAGTTTGGGTCATGTATACACTAAAATAACCTTCTTCGTGACGCCGAGAGGTCACGTACCCTCCTAAAAAGTGCAAAAACATGCATAAAGGATTTTTTTTAATTAGATTGACTTAAAAATCAAAGGAGACCATTTTCTCATACAATTTTACCTCTTGAACAAGAATACGGCTCGAATTTTCCAAAAATGTACAGAAGATGCGTTATGCAAGAATCAATTCTAAGGTACCCTATGGTTCTTGGAAGGTGTTCCAATGATGTAATGACCCTAAAGATTATTTTTTAAAAAAAATTAAAAATTTATCATTTTATTCCTTCTAATAATTACTCTGAGTCATGTCTAATCAATTTGTGGGATTGGATTTAGAGTCTTATTGAAAAGTTGAGAAATTTTGTAGTTTTTGAATTTTAAAGACTTAACTTATCCAAAAGTGGTTTGATAATAGAAGCTATGAATCTCAAAAATTTTATTTTATTAGTTTCATCAACTCTAAAATATGAAATATAGTCCAGGAGCATTGTCATTTTCCATTTTGAAGTTGTTTTGTGGATTTGAGGCTTTAAGTTGGAAGTTTAAGTTAATATGAATGGGGTTTGACTTTGATCAACTTTCAAAGTTCGGATGCTCGGAATAGATTTCTGGCTATTTCGTTGGATTTAGGAGGTGATAAGAGTTTCAAAGGTATTTTGATCTTTTTAAGCATTAAGTTAGTTTAGTTACAAATAATTAGATTTTGGGTCAACAAAACCTTCAATTTGAATTCTAGAGATTCCGTTAAGTTTAAAACATCGAATTTAATAGGTAGCATATATATTTTATGTGTATGAAATTTCAAACAAATTCCAAAGATCCTTTCAGAGATTTTAGAAGTCGATGATTTTTTGGTGTCTGATGTTCTTGTCCTCGTTCATCGAGCCTTGACCGCGATCATGGAGGGTAGTGCTACCTTTTCTCTGTGTTCATAGATCATTAGCCGTGTTTGCCGAGTGTATTGACTTTTCCTTCTTTGCATTCGCAGAGGAAAGGTCATGTTCCTTGGAGTACAACATAATTTTCTTTTCGTGTTTGTGAAGTAATGACCCCCGATCGGAGTCCCTTATATATGATGCAAACGGGCTCGCGGAATAAATGACCTGTGCAAAGTTTTAATTTCTAAAATCATGATTTCTTCCTCCTTTTTCATTTTTGAGTTTTGAGAACTCTTGGGAGGCAATACTAAATTTTTCAAGATAAATTCATTAGGTAATTGATACTTATAATATTTATTTTTCAATAACTATTTCATGATTCCAACCTTTTGTTCTTAGTTTTAAACTTTCATTTTTGTTAGTTTCTTCAAGAACGTGACAGTTAGTATATTGATGATTATGGAATGATTTCAGTTCTGATTTCAAATTGATTTTCACCGTTAGTTGGAATGATTTCAGCTCTGATTTCAAATTGATTTTCACCGTTGGTTTTCAAATACTTTGAAGAATGTAATTTTGCATGAATTTTCAATTTTCCCCCTATTTTCTCATAAATGAATTTTTGGGCTATTTTGAATTCAATTTTAAAATTAATAATTTGGGTGTTATCGCTCTTATATTCTTATTGTGATTTCATATTCAAATAGACTTTGTTGATTCGAAGGTGTCACAGCCCGAGCCCAGGGCCGTGACTAGTGCCGATTTGGCACTATTACCAATACAAACACACATGATCACATTAACAATGCTACAGAAAATCCGGCAGAGTTTCCTTTGTTTTAGTGACTAACCCACCTGCAAGGGAACTCAGCCAGCCAGAGA
>JAPFFP010110493.1:0-41908 GCA_026153255.1 Solanum medicagineum
TAACGCCCCAAAGCGGACAATATTTCACAGTGTTGGGCCAGGTCTTTACACCTAGGCTCCAAAGTTCTGAGACCTCTGATCATTTCTGTTTCTGGGCTTAGGTGCACTAGCAGATGATGGTGCTGGTCCTGATTAGAATCTGTTATCATTCCCTCTCTTTCCAACATCATGGATGGATGTTTTGTTCCTCTTATTTATGAAGTCTTCTTTTTTATGTTATCTCTCCTCATTAGATTGTTGCATATAAGTCATCAACCTCCCGAAGTCCATGTCGCTCACAAGCATAGCTCCCCTTCCATCTTTCTTTGGCCCTTTGTTCAGCCCATCAACATACATCCCCATTCTCCCACTCATGTCAACAACCATATCCAGAGCATAGCGAGATAGCTGAGTGAACTTAAGCCCATGCTCTTGCATGGTCATAGAGTCCTATTTTAAATTCAAGAACTCTCTTACCTTGGCCTCCTTTTGTTCTCTTAGAAAGAAACGCCCCAAGAAGGCTTCCTCGAACACTGCCCAAGTCAGCAATAGGGTTTCCTCTCCTCTACCCTTCTTCCATGGGTCGAACCATATCCTGGCCACACCCTTGAGCTAGTAGGTAGCCAGTTCAACTCTATCAGCATCAGCCAAATGCATCACCTGAAACACCTTCTAAAGCTCCTCCATGTAGTTCTCACGATCATCGTTAGATGCAGGCATTGTGAACTCAGCCGGATTCATCCTCAAGAATTATTGGACTCTAGATGTGTCCTGTGTATCCTGTCTACCCGCTCCTTGCCTCGCAGCAAGTACTGTGACAGCTTAGGCTATAGTTTGGATAGCGTGGCGGAGCTTAACATTAGAAATCTCAGCTTGTGGGGTCTGCTCAACAGGGACAACTGGATCCATGGGCTCCTCATGTCCTTGAGGCTTGGGTGGATTAACATCCTGCCTGGTGGGACACCCTCTAACTCTGACGGCTCTTCTGGAGGCATGATCAGAACTCTGCAATGAGCAAGAATTAGAAGAGAGTTTCATAGAGTTTTAACTCTATCGCGCGAATAAGATCATGAAAGAAGTGTAACCATTCCTAATGTCACATAGCCTCCTGCTTATGAAGTGTGGTGCACAACACACGCATAAGCAAGACTCTACTAGACAGAGCTTCATAGCCTCCCTAGGACACTTGAACTCTTTACTCTGATACCAAGTTTGTAACTCCCCCAGAGGGTACCCTAGACATGGCCGGCACTCAAAGACTATTAGTAGCCCCCACCACTTAGCCTTATCACATTCATTTATTCAATAAACTCTATTAATCAGTGAAAGACTAAAGATAATAATGGGCAATTCTAATTCTCAAAAAACATATCAAATAAATAGGCTATTAAGAAAGAAACCAGCTCAACAAGTCTCAACATCAAAACTCAACTCTAGTCTATGAAGCCTCTACCACTATAAATTAGTGCTAATGACAGACCCATGGCTACCTCAACTCAAAAGTACAGCTAACTCAAGTCTAACTTTATAAAGCTAGATGAAAATAAAGCAAGGTCCTTCCAAAGTAAGCGAGACTCACCAACTTAGCTGAATGCAAAAATCATCAATGTTGCGCCTGTTGATGATCTCTAGTACTTGCCTCTGCATCATAAAATGATGCAGTCCAAAGGGGACATCAGTACATGAAATGTACGAGTATGTAAAATGAATGAAACAGAAACAAGTAGAATAATATAAAAATAACATCAACTTAGAATATACTCAATCAGAATGTCAAATGTCCATCTAAAGCAAGAATAAAGAGTAGACAAGTGATCCATCAAGCAATCACACTTCATCAATTAACTCAATTGAACTCAACTCGACTCAGAGTACTCAATTTAGGGACTATCTAGGAATTTCTCTTATCCAACAACAATGACTTATGAGCCAGTGATTGCATAACAATCCTGCTGATGTTGCTACAGCCGTTCTGTGCTTGTTAGGTGAAGAACGAATCGGATCTACTAGGGATCTAGCCTCTACAAGTCCTCTATTACTTTCAAGGACTTTAACTCAAGGGGAACCTCAATGTAATGGTTCTATCCTCACCTACTCTTGGCAACGTAGTTAATGAGTGCGAGTTGAATTTACTCTTATTCATTTTGGTACTCCATACTCCTCCCAAGATTCAATGCTCATAAACTCCCCAGCTCAATAAAAATCATCTCAAGCAGCCTCGTGGAGGCACTTATCAACTCATTTAGTCTCGTGGAGACTCTCATCATCTCATTAACTTAACTCAACGAGGCCTTTCAGCCTAACATCTTAATCAACTCATCAACTCAGTTCTAATTTAAGAACTCAAGGACTCAAATCATCATTAAGAAGAAGTTAATTGTACAAAACTCTAGAACTCAATTATGAATACTCATGAGATCATCAAGCTCAATTAACTCAACCTCATACTCAAATCAAGATTACAATCAACATACTCATGTTAAGGCTCTAGACTCTATCCCTAGGTTCATTCATGCATGCTTTCACAAAATAACATATAGGGTTATACAATAACTCATGAAAAGTATATAATTCAAGAAATCAAGTTTATGATAATCATCAACATATGAAAATACATGTAATATATATATAATTTCCAAGGAAATATTCAACAATCATGTATATAAACCAATGGGACTCTCAACTCTATTATTATCAATGGGGCACATGGAAGAATAATTCCATGCTCTAGTTTAGCCTTACATACATGGTATGAAGGTTTTAGACAAGCAATCGCGAAGAATTCTCCTCAAAATCCTCAATTTCTTGCTCCTCTCATCTTCTCTTTAGCCCTTGTCTTTTTCAAGATTTTAGAAAGGTTAGCAATGGGGATTAAAATTAGGACTAGAGATTAAAATCCTTTTTACACTCAAAAGGCCCATTTAGATCATGGTCTAAGTTTAGTAGGGGTTGGAAAAGGTCTATAATACCTCTCACAAAGTTTGATAAAAAGTTCATCTCGGTGCAACCTAGTCCGCGATGCGGACTGGGTGGTTTTGAGATGATTTTCGCTGAAATTTCTCCGATCGAGTTTTCTAATCTCGTAGAAAATATTTGAACTAAATCTAAGTGTAAGGCCGCATAAGGTGCATCGCACACCTGTCGCGCACTTATTCTGGAAATTGTTTTCGCATAAAAGAATTATTTTTTGATTCGGTTGCTCTAAAAATCAAGCAGGACCACTTTCCCACTCAATGTTTCATGATGATTACATGTTCGGCTTCAGATTCATCATCGAAGCATGGGAAGAAGCGTTATGCACACATCTCTCCTCCAAGGGTACTTTGGTAATTTTACTAGGTGTTACAATGCGTTACATTAACGTTCAAATAGGAATATATTAATATTTTTTCATTTTACAATGCCATTTATCAGAGTCAAGAATATACAGTTGTTAGAGAAAAACTCATGTGGTTATAATCAACTTTCAACTGGCTGAAGAGAATGGATTTTCAAAGCTATTCATCTAAGTAAGACTGACTTAAGAATTTAGTTAAAAAAAGAAAATGTATTCTATTTACGTACTATCTTTCCTTCCTTGATAATTCTTTTAGTTTTATTTTAATCAATTGCAAATTCTTGAAATCTGCTCCTTTAATGAATTTAGAAGTTTAATTAAATAATAGAGTTAACATACCACCACTACTTGGATGTTGTAGTTCAAAGACGAGAAATTATAGTACAAGTAAACATACATATACAACTCAATGAGGTTCAACTTATATACTTAGAAAAAGAATCAAGAAGCCAAAAAATTAAAAAATATTAAAATACTACTTACTGTCCATTTGCATTCGGAGCACAACATCTATAATTTCTGCAGCGGCACTAGCAATAAATTCGCTCCCTATACGTTTGCAAGAACATAAGTTGATAGCCTTAAATAGAGTGTAGAATATGAAAAAATTCATCTTTCAAAATCTGTCCATGCCTCGAGTCATTACCAGTAAAATACACCTAAAGATATTTAATTTCTCACTATAAGTAATCTACATTATACCCACCTGAATTTTGAGGTCGCGTGATCAAAATTTCAGATTGTACCTTCTTATAATCAAATTTATCACTATGAAATTGAGATGAGTTTGTAGGAAATGAAGAAAAAAAGATCAATATAGAAATTATATCCATGCAATATACCTACAACCACATATCCATAAAGCATCGAAATTGAAAGCAATATTAGAATAATCGAATATAATATCAGCCAAATAGAACCCAAAAAACTTACAACATCAAGTAGATTTCACCACTTCTTGAATAAGATGATGAGAAAGAGAGGGAAAAATTAGGGGGAAAACAAGCATAGAGGAAAAGGGAAAAAAGGACAGAAAGTTGGAGAGACAAAAAGAAAGGTTCAAATACAGTGTTAAACAAAGGAGTACTCAAAAAATAAAATGCCACTCAGTACAATTATTGCAGCTTGTGTTGAATTGAAAAAGAATAAATTTAACAGTACAACTCACACAACATGTACAATTAAGTACTGTAGCATTGGTCCTTTTGTTGTTGGCTTATATATAAGAGAATGTTCATGTGTATCTTTTATAGTAATTATTTATTACTCTCTACATATTAATTTAGTTGCTCTTTTTTAATTTGACACAAAAATTAAGACAATAAAAAGAACTTCTAAAAGTTATAATTTTACATTAAATATATGTTAAATATACTAAAATGTTTTTTAATTTTATGTCTTATACATGTCATGTAAAAAATTAGAATTATGAAATTGCTAAAGATGTATTATAATATTTTTCTAAAAATGGACTAAAAAAATTAGAACAAACAAGTTAAAACAAATAGACCATTAACCTTTTTCTAAGGTAAAATAAATTAAAAATAAAGAATAGCCTTGATAAAAGTTCAACGTAATGCATTGTAAAACTAAAAGCATAAGTTATTATAATTACTAGGATGGTGGTTTCTTGAAATGTAAATAAAAAAGAGACATTATTAGGTTAAATATTATTATAATTGCTTTTCTAAAACATTATGTAGGAGACAAATATTAACATTGTAATTGTACATACTTTTTGAAGTTTTATATCGATGTTGAGCGCACAAAATGTGGTTGCTCCATGCAGGTTTTCCATGACCCGTAACACTTAAAGTAAGACATGCTGAATGAAATCAGTAATAACCTATTGCTGCTGCTGGAAACTGGAGTTGTTGATAGACCACGAACGCAAAGCAATGTTCCCAAGACTTGCAAAACAGATGAGCACGTATCATATTTTAATCAATCAAACACAAATATGCAGCAGTTAGGTGGTAATAACCAAAATTTCGACTAACATATTATGCACACACCGATGAGGGAGGTCTCAAACACAACAACTGCCTACCAGCTCACCATAAGAAGCAACACATTTTTAACAGCCAAAATTAAATTCAAAATTTTTTTAGAAAAAAAAGTTGATGTAGAGTTATGTTGCCAACAATACCACAATTAAGTAAATCGACAGGGAATTGGTAAATACTTCACTTGTACTGACTAAATCCATTACCTGAAGCCTTAAGACCAAGGTTTTTTTGCAGCAAGTAGTCCTTACAGTATCAATTGACCCCACCAGGGATAAGCAGGCTGTTGAACTAACCAAATTCCTAACCAACACAATACAGTAATAATAAGTTTTTTCGTTCAGTTGTTCCCAGCTTCAATTGTTATCTTGTAAGTGTCGGGCTTATTGTATGTAATTTTATCACAACCTATTCACATACAAGCACAATTATAGTTAATGAAACCTAATCCTACTCCCTTACATTAGAAGCGAGGAAGAGCAGATTCATGGCATACATCAACAATTACCAATAACACCTAGCAACAAGCTCTTCAATAACAGTCTGAACTTCTATATTTTAAGATCAATTATAGTGTATAAGGCTTTTGGAGGTGGTCCGATAACTCTAAGGGTTAAGTTTATCTTCCCATTTCTCTTTTCGCGCCTTAGTTTTTCTCTCACATCACCTAATGATTATAGAACAACATACAAAAACACTCTTCTGTCTTTTAAGTGGGTTTTGTGCTCATCTGTCCATTCAAATGGCAATATTTTTAAGGCAAACTACAACTTGACCAACAAAGTACTCATTTAATTAACCACACCTAGCACAATATGATGTCCTCTGGAATTGCTTCCTTAAGAAACTAATGTATTGCTGAAAAAGTTTGCTCACTTTCTAAAACTTCTATCTTCGAGTAGTAAAGATTATCATTTCCGCCTCCAACATACATAATCATTGTATAGCCACAACACAGAGAAAAGAAATGTAAAACTTTTATATAGCTAGGGGAAAACTATAGGTGACATTTAAACATCAAATAATATCAAGGGTAGTGAAATTTAGTCCTCTGCTATCTGGAAGTAAACTTTTACTACCTTTTTGTTTCCTAGGGGAATATGTATATTAAATAATATCAAGGGCAGCGAAATTAGGCCTCTGTTATGCGGAAATAAACTTTCACAGACTCATAAGCTAAAAATAGATGTCAAGCCTCAATGAATAGGCGCCAAAGTTATTTTTTTTAATCATTGTTGCCTTGTAATATTTTATTTCGAGCTAACAAACCCAATGAAGCCAATTTTTACTGACATTTCAGTCAACCCAGATAAAATATAGCCTGAACACAAGAACATTGAGAAGATTTTTGGTTTTTTAATCATTGTAACTTTTAATTTCGAGCTAACAAACCTAAATATGCCGTATGACTATATGATGGCTAAATTGAAAGAAACGTCACACTTAAACAAGTTGAAATTTAAAGCATGTCCACTCACAATAGCAACAGACATGATGAAATCATGTGGAAGCAGTCATGGATGGGGCTGAAGCAGTGACCACACCACCACAGCGCTTGTATTTGTGAAATATTTTTTCACCAAGCAATACTTGGTGTTCTTGCGTTTCAAGGAAGTGAAGAAACACACTATGAAAAGACAACCTCTTCCCTATTGAGCAACTTCTTCACAATAGGACCTAATAGAGAACATCCCATATTTTGTACATATTATTCGAAATATCACTAAAAATGTACAAATTTAGCTTATTTTTTAAAATTCTATGGCCAATAACATGCTAGCATGTATAATGAAAATGTCTGAGACAATATGGAAAAGGTTATTATGACTTTCTACCTTCTCTGGGAAAGAAAACATAAAGTATGTAGCTAACATTATTATTTGTTGTCTTTACTGAAGAGTTCATTGTCTTTAAGTTTAGGCATCCTTTGTAGGGGCAATGGTAATTGCTGACTTGGTTAAGACAACCTTAGAACCTAAGGGAATGGTAAGCTCATCCTCAAAGTATGTAGCTTTTAGCTTTGCTTGAAAGGATGTTGGATTGTAGTTTGATAGTATCTTGTTTATGTGTTGTTTTGCAGGATAAAATTTTACAGTCAACTGCCAGAGGTCATAGTGTTACAGTTACAAATGATGGCATGGAAATTTTGAAGCCCCTCCATATCGACAATCCTGCTGCCAAGATCCTTGTTGGTATCCTTGTTCTTTTTACGGGAATCAGTGGACTTATTATTTGTAGTCAGTCTTCAAGGAACCAACTTGAGACCAAGGAAATGCTCCTAAGCAAATAATGTACTGCCTTAAGGCAGAACCTAATAATCACAGCTATTATCTATTATGGCGGAGGAAACTATTATCTAGCCCGGTATGTAAAATTTTAGCTAGTAACACAACTATTGTCATTCAATTTCCATAAAAAGGACTTTTTGCCTAATGTAAGAGGTGTTCAATTGCACAATGGCAGATTTTTTAGTTCTGTTCCTGCCTCACTCGGTTTATGTCCACCTGTTTAAACATGTGAACTTAGTAACAATTCTTTACCTAATATAATCCCTCATAGTAGGGGAATGCCGGAAACCCCCAAATTTTAGCAATTTTCAAGAAAATAAATGAAACACAAGATGTCACTGAGGCAGCAAGGTAGCGGCAAACCCAAAAATACACTGAAAAGACAGAAACTATACAACACCTCACCTGTAAACTGTAGCACACAGTCAAATTTGAAAAGGATCGAGAAAAGGGGAATGCCGAAAACCCCCAGAATTTAGCAATTTTCAAGAGAATAAATGAAACCCAAGATGTCACCGAGGCAACTAGATGGTGGCAAATCCAAAAATACGCTGAAAATACAGAGAAAAAGTACACAGCACCTCACCTGGATGCTCGAAGACCCTAGATTTTTCTGACAATGTGGAGTTAAATATAGGGGGAAGTCGGCCTTCAAGGAAGACCAATATGAGGAAAAACGTGTAAGATAGAGGCTTGGACGCACAGAGAAAATGGAGGCAAGATAGCAGCACAGAGATTAAAGCAGAGCGAAAAAAGGAAAAGAATGAAGAGAAAAGAGTGTTGCGTGGGGCCAACAATAATGCACATTAACTTACCCGCAAAAATAATTTATTGTGGATAATATTGTAATTCATATTTGAAGTAGATAAAAAAATAATCAAATAATAATTAATATAAATAACACATAAAAACTAAGTAGACATGTTAGTAGTCACCCTAAAATGTTATAGTCAGGCATAGTAAAATAATTTATTACGGGTAATATGTAATTTTATAGTTGAAGTATATGAAAAAAATATTTAAATAATAATTAATAGAACTGATATAGTAAGTTTAAGTCGACACTTTAATAGCCACTACAAGATTAAGTAGACGCCTTATTGTAATTTTATAGTTGAAGTAGATGAAAAATAATTAAATAATAATTAATAGAATGACAATATAAAATTAAGTAGATACTTTAATAACAACTGTAAAATTAAGTAGACACATTATAGTCACCTGCTTACTTCAAGCACCTAAAGCAGGCATGACAATCCTAAAGAATGTCATAGTAAAATTAAGTAGACACATTAATAGTCACCATGAAATTAAGCAGACACGTTATAGTCAGGAACAGAAAAATAATTTACTACAGGTAATATTGTAATTTAATAGTTGAAGTAGATGAAGAAATAATTAAATAATAATTAATAGAAATGACATCATAAAATTTAAAAATGACACCATAAAATTAAGTAAACACTTTAATTGTAACACCCGATAAAATTATCAAAATACCCCTACAATGTTGATGTACGCTTAACACGTCTTCCCATGCTCCATTTGCGAATTCGAGACTGGATATGCAATCAACATAAAATATTGAGTGGGAAAATGGTCTTGTTCGAATTTTAGAGTCATCGGATCGAAAAATAATTTTTCGTAATTAATTCCAAAACAATATTGGTGCGCGCACAAGGCGTGATGCGCTAGGGACGCAGACCAACACTTAAATTTTTTTTTATTTTTTCGACGGGAATTGAAAACTCATTCGGAAATGAAGATTTAAAAAATACACAGTTCCGGGCCCAATCTGCGTCGCGGACTGGTCATTTTCAGGATGAATTTTTCTTTTTAATTTTATGGGCATTTCGATCAATTCCCAACCCTTCCTAAACTCAAAACGTGATCAAATTAGGTCATTTTGATGAGCATAAAGGGTCTAGAACCCAATTCCAAATCCTTTTCTAAACACTTGAAAGACTAGGGCTTGAGTGAGAAGAAGAGAAATGTTATATTGAAGAATTCAAGGAGAATTCTTGACGGTTGATTGGAAAAGCTTTATATCAGGTATGTAAGGCTACACTAAAAGAATGAAATTGTTATCTCATGTGCCCCATAGATGGTCTTAGATGCGAGTGCAGGTTCTTGAGTCTAGATGCATGATTCTTGATTATTTTCTTGAAAAATTTATAATTTCTACATGTATTTTCATATGTTGATCATTATCATAAACTGACTTTCTTGGACTGAATATTTTCATAAGATATTGCATAAGCCCTATGTGTTAACTTTTAAAAACATGCATGAAAGAAAATAGGGATTGAGTCTATACTGGAACAATGAATTCTACGATATAATGGTGGAATAAGAAAGTGACTGATAGATGCAACACAAAATTACAAATAGAGGCCGAGAAAAGAAAATTATTATGAAAGTCATCAGTATGTGGAGGATAACTTAATCCTTTGTGCTCATGCTAATGAGGTATGTGACAATACTACATGTTTATAATTTTAATAATTTGTATGATAAATTGAGTCAATATACCTCTCAATATATAAGAAGATTCAGAGAAATGAGAATCCCTCTAAGAAAATAAAATTTGTGCTAGCGGATGATATAAATTATTGTGAATTTTTCTCAAGTGAATCTTGTGGCTAATATATGGAAGTGAAAGATTGGGTGTCAGACTTTGGTGTTATTAAACACATATTGTGAATAAATTTTTGTGTTCTACACCCAAATAGGAGAAGAAGAAACATTTAGATATGTTGGTGATTCTAGAACTAATCAAGTTCTTAGAATAAAAAATTCTTCTTAAATTTCCACATCTATTGACATTATATGATGTGGTACATGATATAAATATTAGTGCAAGTTAATTCTTGTGAACTTTGTGAGAAAAGATTGAACAAATGTTATATTTGAGTTTGATAGTGTGTTAACTAATATTGTTATGGGTGATGAATATTTTAAGCATGATTTATTTGTGACTAATATTTTTTCAAATGAAAATGCTAGTACTTATAATTACTTAATTGATTGAGATAATTTTTGGTGTATTAGACATATAGTCTATTTAGTTTAATATGAATTTCATATCTTGTAAATTTATATATTCAAATTTATTATTTTTATATTAATGTACCTTTGGTATTTTTGTTATATTTGAATTCCTTTATAACATTACTTTTTGAAATATGTTATTGAATTTAATTTGTGAAATATGTGATCTTCATTATAATGTAGAGATTACATCTTTTCAAAAGATTAGAGGTGACAAATATTTATGTGTCACATTTATAGATATCCTAGATATGTGAATGTTGTGTTTGTTGATAAATTAATAAATTGCAATATATTTTAAATATAAATTTGTATGTTACATATTAATTTGAAAAGGTTTGTAAATTGTGAAAAGTTATTCCTCCATTTAAAAATATTTGAAAGTGTAGAGGTATTTTACAAGTGTAGGGGTGTCTTGTGGTTGTTATACATGATCCTTACAAAAGAAAAATATGATCTAAATTTTTTATTGTATGCTAATTTAATGTTAATACATATATGTGATAATTTATTGTAATGTGATTGCATGCAACATTATAATAATTTGATTGTGTTGAAAATATTATTTCTTTTATGAAGTGATCATATATATCAGACTAGTATCGTTGAAAATAATTTTGGGAATGATAATTTTGAAGAGAGGAAAATGGTGACAAATTTCACACCTAGTTGAAAATGGTGGTGTTGTTTATATTTTGAAAAGACATCATTGATGATACATGACAGGTACCACAAATATAATACCTAATAAATTGAATACTGATTGTACTAACAGGGGTACAATATATGATAGTAAGTGGATTTCAATATCCATATGTGATTGCCAAGCGATAATAATTTTTGTGAAAAATAATTTTGCAATGACAAAGTTAAATACATGTAGTTGAGATATAGTATGACAAAATAGCTACTATGAGATGAAATTATTTTGTGTAGTTGGAGGTGAATCTGATCAATTCACTGACTAAAAGAAACATCGAGGGGAGTGAAACTTCATTAGTCAATATGAGAAGATCAACAATGATGGCAACCCAACCTATGTGATTGGAGATCCCATGAATTAGGCTCATATGCATAATAATAAGTCATTAGTTGATCAAGTAAGCACTATAATTATGTTCCTCCTATGATGTGGGAATATAGTGCAAAAATCTTGCAAAATGAGGGTTGAGTTAAATTCTTTATCCAAATCATATCCTTTATAGGTGGTGTATTGCTCTGTACAATATACTTGATGATTGGACCTATATGATTGTGAATAGTACAAGAAAAATGGTTAATAGCGAAGAGAAATATGGTCCCTAAAAGTAAGATTCAGGTCCCTAATGGGCAATAGAGACAAGAAAAAATGGTCGTAAGGTCGTCCCTACAGGCTCCGACGCTAATGGGTTATAAAGACGAATTTATCGTCTGTCGTTAAGGACTATTTGGGACCAGCATAGAACTGGCCCTTAAAATACTTTTAGGGACCATTTATCCAGTTCAATTTTGAGAGAATACAGGGACCAAAATCTGGTCACTAACTAGTTACTGCGACTAATATTAAACTGGTCCTTAAATAGTTTGGTATCCAAATATATGTGCAAGCTATACTTTTAGCAACCAAATTTTCTCTTAGATTTAGTGACAACTTATCCAATCCCAAAAGGAGGTATATCTAAATCACTGCAGGTATATCTAAATCACATTCAATTTACCATTAAAAATAATATGATAATCAAAATGTTACAGTCAATACATAGATTAATAATACGATACCACTTTCACACATATATATGTGTATATATAAACAAAAAGCAATTACAATTCTCAATCAACATCAATTAGTTAGTGTCATTGTATACCAGTGATGCAAAGCTAATCATAGTATTTTATACATACACCCTTTAGCAAAAATCTATAACTAATACCCATAGATAATAATATAAAAGTTTTTCAACATTCCTTGCAAGAAAAAAATAAATTGATCGATCTGTTTGTACGCAAAACAATTCTCTTCATACACTTCAGCTTCCATAGCCTGTAAAAATATTTAACATTTCATTTAACAAAGACTACAAAGATCCACTTAAAAATTGATCAAAAATAACAACAAATAACAATATTTTTTGGCTTTAATGAGTTGTTTATAATTTATAGATGAATCAATACAAGAATATTGAAATTTAAACGCTAAGCAATATTTTTGCAGTAATTAATAAGCCAAAATTATAGACTGCTAATGGATATCAAACAAGAATACAGTGTAAGACATCTTTACTTTAGTTGATGCCCAACGAAACATACTCAGTAACACTACTACTTTGATCTGGTGTGACAAGAAAATGTGCCATCTATGAGTTAATCAAGACAGTAAGAAAAGTTGAAATTTACCTCGACCATTCAAGTCTTCTGCATGATTTAGCTTGCAAGAAGAGAGTTGTGGATTTTGAGGCTTGTGTGATATGATTCAGAGTGTACATGACATGTGTAATTAGGAGATATTAGGTAAATATTTTTCAAGTTAAACATTAAACTGCTGCTTAATCTGGGATGCATTTTGCCAAGTAAAAAGAGGTAAAGAAATTGAAAGAACAAACCGGTATGAAAGAATATGTTGTAAGAAAAAGCTACTGCATAAATAGAGATGGTTCTTTCCCTATATTTAAGGCAAACATAACTTCTTTGAAGTCTATTTGATGACTTTACTACAGGCTACGCAATACGGAATAAGTTTTGTTGAGTGAGTTTGTGACCTGGTGATATTAGAACTTGTTCACACATTGTCTTAGTGAGTTAATTCACCTATCTATTTCTTTGTGTTGCTCTATAGATCTTTATTATTTCACACACTGTCTTAGTTAGATAATTCACCTATTTGTTTCTTTTGTTACTTTGTAGCTTTCTATTATTTGGTTGTAGAGAAATGTAGGATGAGACACTATGAAATTCTTGTTAAAGGAAGGCTAATGTAAAAGGTAGTGATATGAACATGTTGGGTGTGGACTTAATTCATATCTGTGAATAAGGAAAACTATACTTTCAACTCATTTCTGCTAGCTTTCAATGAAAACTATATGAGAGAATCAACATAGTGGAATGATGAGCCATGAAAAAAAATAACTTTTACGACACTTAAAATTGAAATTGTTGTGAGTTCTTAAGAGCATTTGTTGGTTTAATATGTGTTTTGTGTTTATTTTGTAGTAAAATAAAAATCTCATGAATGTATAGATGTTGTACTGATTTGCAGTGATTTGAAGCTAAAATTGGCTTGAACATGAAAAGAGTCGCTAGTGGATGATCTGGACATACCATACGACCATTTGATACATGTGTGTGGCTGGAAAGCAAAGCAAAATAGTAAAAAAGCTATAACATGCAAGTATTAATTCATCCCGGCGGCAACTAAGCAAACTTGTGAAAGGTTAAATCGAAGAAGTCATTTATAGAAGCTAGCTAATTATGGTGAGTTAAATGATTGATTTGATGGTGCAAATGTTAGTGAGTCACTGCTAGGAGGCTGGGGAATCACAACAAAGCATCAACAAAAACTACAATGCACACAACATAAGCTATCTCAGACAAAACGATCAAGTCACATTGTTGCATTATTTTTGTCATGCTGGGAAGTTTGCTATTGTCCATGCCCAGTTAAGTTGCTCATGTGATGATATGACAATGAAGAAAAATAGTAGAAAATATTCCAGGACCAAAGCAGGGCAAAACGGAACAAAAAAGGACAAAGGAACACACCACGAGCATGTTCATGACCCGTGGTGATGTTCACTAGCTGTGACACTGGTCCTCCAGGCCTTGGGCTTGAATAGCGTCATCATAAGCTTCACCATGAACCCTTGCATGACTTGTGGTGCACTCCATGAGCCCTGAAGGTGCTCGTACAAGGCACCTAGACAGTGAGAAAATAAGAAAGCCCAAGGCAAGTCTCATGACTGCCTTCCACGACCCGTGTGCACCTTCACAGATCGTGAAGGTGTGCATGAAGAGGGGCTAATTTTGAACAGTTTTTGCCCCAAGTAAAGCTATGTTATCTAGATAATGCTTGACAATAAAATTTGCGTTGAGAAAATAATAATCAAGTAATGAAAAATATTGTAACAAAGTTGTACTTTATTTCAAGGAATGAGTTCTACAATCTCTATGAATCCTCTGAATCGCATTTTCAAATATAAATTCAAGGGCTCTTTAGCTTGATCTTGAATCTTGAAAAACTTGATGGATTTGATCTTGACTTTTATTTAAATTCGAGGGCTTTTGGGCTTGATCTTGAATTCAGTGGTGCTGATCTTGATATATGGATTTGATTATCTTGAACTTGAACTTGATATGAATTTGTTCTTGAACTTGATCTTAACTTGTATTTGAATTCAAGGGCTTTTGGGCTTGTTCTTGATTCTAGTGGTCTTGATCTTGATTAAATGATTTCTTGAATTTGAACTTGAACTTGAACTTGATATGGACTTGTTCTTGAACTTGATCTTGACTTGTAATTGAATCCAAGGACTTTTGGGCTTGCTATTGAGTCTGGTGGTCTTGATCTTGATGCGTTCTTGAACTTGAATCTTGATTTCTTGAATTCTTGTTGCTTGTAGAGAAATCTACGACGTTTGATCCACGAGCTCTCTCTGGTTTCTTGTTAGAATTCTTGATGTGAATTCTGAATTATGAGGATCCCCTTATATAGTTGTAGAATAGAGGAGTTATGATGGAATCAGGCTTTCTCCCAGCCAACCAGATTCAAGGTGACATGGCACAGAAAAAGTGATTAAAATAGGTTCCTTTCAAGTAACATGGGGATATTCGATAGGTTGGAACACATCATTTGCACATATGGTGCATTTTTATTGGTCTTTGATTGAGATAGGAATGCCACATCATTTTGACACAAGGCCCTATTGACTTCTTTGTTTGACTTGGCATGCCACATCATCCGGCACGTGACATCAAGTGGGCCTCTAGGATGAGAGGACATTGGGCCCAATAAAGTGAGTCATCTTTTGTAGCCCAAATAAATGAATTTGGGTTGTTAATTAAATTCATATTTTATTGGACTTTAATTAATTGACCCAATTATATTAATCCATAATATTTGTTTGGATTGATATATTTTGAATTTAATATAATTTGAATCAATTTTATAAAATTTATATTTTAATAAATTTTATATGATTACAAATCTCCCTACTTCAAGTCTCATCGAGATATATTTTTTTTGAAGACTAGGCTTAAGTATTGATTTAATACCCTAATTTATTTATTTTAAAAGGATCAATAAATATTATGAACACATTGTTTTCTTTATTTGAACATTGTGTCATATACATATCCTTGAGAGCATTTTTTAATATTATAAATATATGTATCATGTTGTCACGTGGGCATGTTGATAACATGCAGGAACTTCAATTGTCCTTTTGTACTAGAATGTAATATTGCCACGCGAGCATGTTGATAACATGAAGGAACTTCACTTGTCCCTTTGGACTAGAATACATTTATTCATGCACTCCAAAAAAAAAAAAAAAAATTCATATCCTTCTTGAAGTGAAGAAATTACTCGCTGCCTAATAGTATTAGGACTCCTTTCCAAATTTGTCAAGGATTAGGATATACAGCAATAGTTTGAATCTATAACTACCCACATTCTTGTCATGACAAAACATCAATTTGTAAGCAGATTCTAAGTAGACGTCCTTTGAGTTCATCGTGCGAGCATCGAAGTGCAAGGTAATTTTTCTTTTAATCTTCATCACTTCCCTTTTTCTTTTCCTTCTCTTTTTGCAGAGTTATGAATTTATAAATGTGTACCCAATGAAAAGTTTTCTTGTAATAGAAGAACATGATCTTGAGGTGTGAAGGGATGGATCCGCATTCCTACCTTAAGAAAGGTAATTTCATGGTAGTTCTTACCACATAATGGAATGGATACGCATTCCCGCCTTAAGAACAAGGTAACTTTATGGTAATTCTTATAAAGCAAAGGAATAGATACACATTCCCGTCTTAAGAATAAGGTAACTTTATGGTACTTCTTATCATGCAAATGAATGGATACGCATTCATGCCTTAAGAATAAGGTAACTTGAGGATGTCCTCATGGTGAAAAGGAATATATATGCATTCCCTACCCTAAGAATGACAAAGAGCTTTTCTTGACTAGATTATGTTTATATGGTTTTTCTTGTTATACTTAAGTTTATCATTAATAAATCCTTCTATTCCTTGCAGTTTGAAAAGATGAAGATTTTCAGGAAATACATCTCTCCTTGCACCAACTTAAGTATCTTGTAGTCGAAACTGAAGACAGCATGGAGCAAACCAGATTTGACTCAAACTCCATTAGCTAGTCGATATGTGAGTTCGTGGCCTACTTTGAAAAACCCACGTCAGATGGCGAATTAGACTTCAGTGAAAACTCACAATTCCAATGAGCTGCTCAAGTTGTGGCCCCTTTAAGCACCAGATCATCACATGCTAACATTGCACTTCCCTTCCAAGCTTAGGTCGTCGCATAATTCAAGGTACGATTTGATGGGGAGACACCAGGATAGTTGAGGGAGAGTATCGCCATATTCCAGGTTACTCGACTGAAGATATACTTGGTAGGTGTCAAGAAGCTTTGGGTATGACACAAATTTATGATGCCATGTATGTATTACTTTTCACTTATGATCATAATTCAGATATTTTACGAGCATTCCGTGAAGCTTGGTGCCCCAAAACAAACACGCTTCTTATATTTGTTGGGGAAATGTTCATTTCTTTATAGGGTTTAAATATCCTTGGAGTCTTACCAATTTGGGTTCTCTTTATGAAGAAGTGGTTCTTGAGGTCAAGGAACTTACTGAGTTTTATGAAAAGAAGATAAAATATCTTCCTCGGACTTGTGAATATTTATTTGCGGCCTTTCGTCATCTTTGAGGCACTAACCAAAGGGTGTATTTTAGCCAATGGATAGAGCTTTGGTGCAAGAGACCCCTAAGGTATTGACCAGCTCCACCAAGGCAGGAAGAGAAATCTTCTAATCTTGAATTGACACATAATCGTAGTAGAGCTTCGCGTGACACAAACAGATAGTCACATGTTGAAGAAAAGGTATTCTCTAAGATCGGAGTGAATTCCAACAAAAGAGATGAGACATATGTGGAAGCCTTCTTATCTTGTTGGTTGTGCATTTTTGTCCTCCCAAATAAAGAAGGCCATTACATTTGTCCTGGGACTTTCAAGATGGCAAGCTTGATGGCCAGTGGGAAAATGGTCAGTCTCGCAATTTTGGTGTTGGTCAGTATCTATAATGGTTTGAATAAGATCTCAACTGCATCTCAACTTAATCAAAATAGCCTCCTTCCCCATCATTATGTTTATGACTAGCTTGCTTATTATTTCAAGACTCATTTCGCATTTGCCAAAAGGCCCTTTGTTCCTACTATGGTAGTATATTCTGGAGAAAGTGCCGCAAGGTATTTTGATTAAAATGATGCGAGGAAATGTATCCATGGAGCAGAGAATGTTGCTTGGTCCACTACTATGCTAGATAAGAAGTACCCTTACTTTTATGTAGATAATGATCATGCACCAGAGTTGGAAGCGAGCTACTTCATAAGTATCCGTTTCAATTATCTTCCCTTTAGATGCAAAAATTTATTTATCATTTAGCCATACAGCCCACACCACTTTAGTCGTCAATTTGGATTCTACCTGAATATTCCTGGTATTATGAAGAATCATATTCACAGCGTTGCTTTGGACAAGGGACTTATATTTTGGCAGATCTGCACTATGAGTCGATTTTCTTCACGAGCAACTTTTCCCTTATTCATGCCTAATACGGGAGACTCTTTAGGATCTGACTATCTGATTTGGTGGAAGAAAACTCATGGGTCTTTTCCTTAGTGATCATTTTCAGGGTTTGGTGAATGTTGCTGGACCAATTCGTGTTGTACACTTAGAGGGTTTAGACAAAGTACATATATCCAAAGCCCTCAATGCTGATGTGGATGACACTTTTTCTTTGGGTGCCAAGATGTCCCAACAACGTAATAAAGGAAAATCTCAACTTCCTCTAGTGACACCAAAAGAAAAGACATCTACTCAAGCTGCTCGAGTTCCTAAAAGTTCGCTTCAATACGAGAGTGAGAGTAGTAGTAGAGATCATTGTCGGAAGAGAATAAGGGTATGTCTAGACGAAAATGTCACTACGCCAGTGGTTGAATTACATGATGAGACAAGTAGCCCCTCGAGGACCATAATGACCCCTACTGAAGAGGTATGATTTAGACTTCCTCTATCGAGTATATCTTAGCTTCTTTTTTGATTATTTATCCTTTTCTCTTTTTAATACAGGCCAACAAAAGGCCAACTCCCATCTCTAGTGATGAGGTGAAAGATACTTTGAAGTCTAATCTACGCGACCAACCAATGGCTGCCATGTCCGTATTCGATGGAAAAAGGCTCGTCCTAGATGCTGAAAAGAATTTTATCTCTTCTCTTTGGACCACTATTTGAGCGGAACTCTCTATATGTAATGCGGATTCTTCTTTCTCTCTTAAAGATGAAATCCAACTAATTATCAAGAGATGAAATGCAAAGATATGGACATCTCACCTTTGATAAAATTATTAGACTCTTTCTTTAAGTTTGCTACCTCGTATGCAAGCGCGATCAACCCTCCATGATATGGATACAGAAGCTGCAAGAAAAGAGTTGTTCCATGCAGCGGGAGAACATCTTTCAAATACCATGGTTGAGGAGTATGAGAAGGTTAGAGTGATGTCCTCTCTTCATCAGTTACTGGGTAACATGAAGAAAAATATAAAGGAGCTATGCAAAAAGGCAAAAGCTTTGGAAGTCCGTTTGGCAACTACTAAGGAAGAAGTCGAAGAGGCCAAGCTAGCGACCGCACTTGAAGTTAAGGAATTTGACGCATGCTTTAACATAGATTTTTCTGATTGTTTGGGACAAAAGAAGGAACATCTAGAAGCTTTGCGTCAAGAGATGAATAACTACAATTTATGCTTAGATTAGATTTATTTTCCTTTTTATCTTCTTTTGCTCATTTTATTTTCTTTAGATTTAGATGATATGTTAGACAATTTATGATACTAATATTTTTTTTGTCTTACATTATGCATCTTTATGGCCCCTTTTTTTCATTGAATTCTCCCACTTGAATTTGCTTTGGTGGCAAGCTTTAACAATCCAAACTTGACCCATAACTTATAGGCCAATAAGAAAAGAAATATGTAGGCTTTACTTTCAAACATTGCGAATGTTAATGCTTCAGCTTATAAGATAAGTCTTCTTTTATTAGTTTGAAGGCATTAGGAATCTAGAACTTCCACTTCAAGCCTTCAACTTACAACCTTGTAAAATTTGAAGACTTCGATTTTGTCCACATGTTTGATTTGGGATCAATCGACAGGTTTGGAGGATTTAAACGCTTTAACTCCCATACTTGGAGGATTTGAAGACTTCAACTAGCAAACTTAGAAGATTTGAAGGCTTTAAGTCACGTATTGTAGGATTTGAAGACTTTCAAGTATACTGTTAGTGAAGCTCATATTTGATAGAGGTTTGCCCACATCGAGTCACCATCATTTGGTGTGAGTCTAAAGTTTGATGAGAGGTTTGCCCACATCGAGTCACCACCATTTGGTATGAGTCCAAAGTTTGATGAAAGGTACTCACAACTTTAACACTCATGTAACAGATCAAGTGGGTACATATGGTTTTTTGACACTCATGCAACTGAACTTAGAGTATAATTCCAAGAGCCTACATACCTCAATGAAGAGGATCAAGTCACAACGTAGTTATGAAAGAGTGAGTGTTTTTTATTTTTTATTTTTTAAGATGTGTCGTACACAATTTATACTCTTACTACCCAAGAGTAACATGAAATTTATGCTTGTACGTCACAGAGCGTCATCTCACTTCAAGGGTACCTCTTGAGGAATTTTGCATTTATGGGACTAACCCTTATGCCATCTGCATCGACAAGTTTGTAAGCATCATTTGAATACGTTTCTTGTACTACATATGGTCGATCCCGCTTCTAGGTGAATTTTCCCCCAGACTTATATGAAGTGATTATAGGTCGTCTCCTTACTACAAGAACTTGGTCTCTGACTTGAAAGCACCTCAGACGAACCTTTTTGTTAAAAGCACGAGATAGACGAGCTTGATAGTATTCAAGATTTTGTTGAGCTTCGAGCCTCTTTTCATCTAGAGCTTCTATCTCGGAGAGACATAGTCTAGCATTCTCTTATTTGGTAAATTGCTCAAATGGCAGAACTGCTTCAACTCCAAAACCAAGACAATATGGGGTTGCTTGAGTAGGTGTGCGAAATGTTGTCCTATATGCTTACAAGGCTTCTTCCATTCTTTCATGCCAGTCTCATTTGGACTTGGAGACTACTTTTTACAGGAGATTGCATAAAGTCTTATTGAATGCTTCAACTAGACCATTGGCGGCAGCATGATACATAGAAGATTTGAAAAGATCACAAATCTTATTCATCAATTTGTTATCAAACAGCTTGCCATTATCAGTTATTATGTGTCAAGGAATGCAAAATCGGTATATGATATTCACTCGAATAAAATTTGCAACATTCTCCTTCTTCACTTCGTTGAGAGCGACAACTTCGGCCCATTTCGAGAAGTAATCTATTGCAGCCAAGATATATAGGTGCCCACTAGAAGATTTTGGCAGTGGGTTAACAACATCCAATCCCCAAGCATCGAATGACTATGCAATAGTCGGGTGTAAAACTTTAGGCAGTTGATGTATGGAGTTTGCCTGGAATTGACAAGCTTTGCACCTTTGAACATAATCGAAATAATCTTTTACCATGGTTGTCCAATAATACCCTATTCCTTTTATGTGAAAGTGGAGCTTTGGTCTAGAGTGATGTGATCCACACACTCTCAAATGTGCTTCCTGTAGAGCTTGACTTGCTTCTTCCTCTCCCAGACATCAAAAGAGTACCCCTTCAAATGACCTTCTATATAGTGTGTCCTTATAGTAAAAGAAATGAGGTGCACGATGACAAATGTCAGTCCTCCTTATGGCATCTTCTGGGATTATCTCGTAACATAAGTAGTCAATAATAGCTTGTCATCAGTCCTCTTTGTTGGCTTTGGAAACTGTGACAATATGTTCAAGATTATTCTCCATATGTACGACTTCATCCAACGGTGGTACTACCCATTTTTGGTAGATAGTAACTTGCTTCTAATCAGGAAGAGCCAGAGTTGGGGCTAGAGCAGCTAAGGCATCAGCTATTTTATTCTCCTTTCTTGGCATATGTTGGAGGGTTACATCTCTGAGTCATCCTATTAACTTTTGATCATAACAATGATATGGGCGCAATTCAGGATTACTGACCTCATAATTTCCCAAAATCTGTTAGTCACTAACTGAGAGTCACCAAAGACTTATAGTTGTAATTGTTTCATATCGACGGCCATTCTGAGACAAAGTATCAATGCTTGATATTCTGCAACATTATTAGAGCAAAGTTGTTTCAATATGAAGGAGAATGGTAGGACCTCTCCTTGCGAAGTGACAAACACCACTCCATCACCAGCTCTGCCACGATGTGTAGCCCCATCAAAGTATGTCTTCCAAGGAGATTGTATTTCAATGGCCGTCGCATCTTCATCAAGGAGCTCTTGAGTTAGCTCTTAGTCATGTGGTATTGGATGGTCTACTAAGAAGTCTGCTAATGCTTGTCTCGTTACAGCTTTTTGAGGGACGTATGTGATCTCAAACTGTTAGAATTGGAGGTACCACCTCTCTAGTCAGTCGCTGTGGACTGGTTTCGACATAATAAATTTGATGATTTGGTTTAGTTATGAGACGAATGACGTGAGCTTTAAAATAATGCTGCATCTTTTGAATTTAGAAGACTAGAGCTAAACACAACTTTTCGATTGGCAAATAATTCAGCTCATTTGACGTCATCATTCTGCTCAAGTAGTAGAGGGAGTTTTCTTTGCATTCATTATTCTATTGAGCTAATATGTCTCCAACGAATCTTTCTTGTGCCTCAATGTAGAGTATCAATGGCTTTCCCAGTATAAGAGTTGCTAGAACTGGAGGGTTTGCTAGATATGCTTTGATACATTCAAAAGATTTGCTACATGTTTGGTCCCATATGAAAGGAACACCTTTCTTCATAAGGTGACTGAATGGTTGACATTTTCCAGCTAGATATGAGATGAACCTCCTCAGCTAAGCTAACCTTCCTTGAAGGCTTTTTAACTCATGAATATCTCAAGGCTTAGGTATCTTCAAGATGGTATCAACTTTAGCTTGATCAATCTCGATCCCTCGATGTCATACAATAAAGTCAAGAAACTTGCCAGAAGTAACCCCAAAGGCACATTTCAATGGGTTCATCCTTAGCTGATATCTTCAGATCAATTCAAACACCATTCTTAAGTCTTTCAAATGGTCGCCCCTCTTTCTTGACTTTGCAACCAAGTCATCAACATAACATTCGACATTCCTGTGGAGTAAGTCATCAAATATATATTCTGTATTGCCCTTTGATATGTACCACCAACATTTTTTAGACCAAAAGGAATCACTTTGTAGCAATAGATACTTTTAGGGGTGTGAAATGCAGTGAGTTCTTCATCCTTTGGTGACATGCCGATTTGGTTATAGCCAGAAGAAACTATCCATGAATGATATTGTCTTATAACTAGTTGTAGCATCAACCATTAGCTCTATAATCAACAGTGGAAATTCATCTTCAGGGCATGCATTGTTGAGATCTCTAAAGTCAACACAAACTCGAATTTGACCATTCTTCTTCCTCACTGGAATAATGTTTGAAATCCATGTGGGGTATTTAACTTCACAAATGAAGCCTGCCTCCATGAGCTTATTGGCTTCATTCTCGATCAATGGGACCAACTCTGGCCTAAAATGTCTTTGGGCCTGCTTCACAGGACAGGCACCATTCTTGACTGCCAATTGTTGGACCGCTATTTTAAGATTTAACCTAGGCATTTCCTTGAAACTCCAAGCAAAGACATCCTGATACTCTTTGAGTAGATTCATATAAGTGCTTTCTTCATCATCTTCTAGAAAGTTGCTTAAGTAAGTTAGCCTTGTGTCTTCATCAGTGCCAAGGTTAACTTCCTTCAAAGGATCTATTATGGTTTTCACTCTTTCTTCCAGTTTTGGTGGAGCATATCCAGCATCTTCTTCCTCTTGTGGATCATTCTCACTAACAGATATATGGTAGCACCAAATAATGTATTTTAATCCTCTATCAACCTTTACTTGAGATGAGGTATCGAGCTCCCTCAAAGCTGCAATATAATACGGGAGCCTACACTTTCTTCATCTTCCTCACGTTCTGTGGTGTAAACCACAGTGTTAGTCTTTGCCGTTAGTGCCTCTTCACATGAAACCATGAGTTCCACTTTTCGCTTCATCCTAGAGGGAATTGTGCTTTGGATATCCTTTTGGATAAGTGGATCGAGTGTCGTCGCCCTTAAGTAACTTCTCCGATGCTTCTTATGCTCTTTCTTCACTTGTCCCAATCTCTCAAACACAGAAGTTCTCATAGTGGGGTTTCCAAGTCAATCAAAGATAAAAGGCCTTTTGCTAGAAGAAACAGACTTATCTTCGATGGTGATGTATTTGTTACTTTCTCTTCTTATGGAGATGCGGACTGGAGGTGGTTGGCTATAGCCCAAATCTTCGTGTGCTTTTCTGGTGGTATCATCTAATAGGAGTTTCCCTAATTTAGATGGCTCATTAGTGTTGTATCCAGTCTTTGCAAGTAACTTGTAAGCATTTGGATCAAATCGCTTTGTACGTTTTGTGAGGAGTGGCATATCTTGAGGTGGATTTTGAGCCACAAACTCTCCCAGCAGTTTTGAAGATAAGTTTCTTGCATCAATGCATTTTATGGGAAGAGTTATCTCTTCAGTACATTTACCTGAACATCAGATGATTGACCTCTCTCTTTCTTTACCTTTGGAAGATAGCAGGGTACAAAAGTTGGCTTCTTTTATGAGGACATGATCAGACCCGTTCGGACAAGGTAAAACTCCAGAGATTGCTTCAAAATAAGATACTTGCGTTGACCCTTTCCTGAACCAGAACTGGGGGAGGAAGAGAGGAAAAGGGGATCAAAATGTCCCGTCAAGAAAGTTTGGGCTTTCCATTCTTCCTCCTCCCCCCCCACTCACTCCCCCCTTTTCAATAAATAAGCCCTAATCTTCCCTTTATCTGGATAGGACTCCAGCTCCCCAATACTGGCCTTGACCTTCCCAACAACCATATCAATTCTTTTGCTGGCAGGCGCATTAGACTTGGTCGATTTGACATCGCAAGTTTTGCTTCCTTCACAATATAATTCTTCAGGTAGAATTTTGCATCAACAAAGTGTGACTCAGCTTCAGTGAAAAGATTACCATCATCAACTATTTTCCTTTCAATTTCATCTTGAAGATACTTCAAGCATTGATAGTAATAGGATGAGACAATTTTGTTCTCTTGTACCCAAGGCCTACCAAGCAATGTATTATATGAAGTCTTTGCGTCGATAACATGCATCCATGCATTAGATCGCAAATCACCAATATGAATTTCTAACTTGATGGAGCCTATAGACCTCTGCCCCCTTGATTGAATCCTTGTATTAACAAATGACTTTTACTAAGTTCCTCAGTCGTGATGCCAGTTCTTTCAATGTATAGATGGTCAGAATGTTAACTGCAGATCCTTCATCAATCAAGATTCTATTTATACTCTTCTCTGGCACATGACCTGCCATGTACAAAGGATGATTATGTAGCTTTTCACCAATAGGAGATCATTCTCTGTAAATGTGATTTTTGTATAACATGTATGTGCTTCTTGAGAAGAGGGTTTTACAGGTTTCTCAGAAGATAAAGGAGATGCTTTTGATGACGTTTCGCTCATTTCTTCTTCCTTATCATGGGAGACATCTTTGATGAACTTTCACCTACTGTCTCTCCTTTATTAGTGTTAAAACATGTTGCCTCGTTGTTGTCTTGGATAGTTATAGTATGAAACCAACTCAGCAAGAAATCTCCAAAAGTCACAGGACATTGCGCCTCCTGGTAGTGATGTACTTCCACCTTTGCTTTCTTTGGACGTGTGACTAGCTTTTGCTTCTTTGGTCTCCTCACCATCCTTCCCCTGGTCGGTTGATTAGATGATTCTCTTCATGAACTTGTCTTGTTATGTCTCCACCTAGTCACGAGAATCCAAACTTCATCATCATCTTTATCAGTTTGGATTCGGTTGGGCTCTAATGGCTTCTTCTTTTCAGAAGTATATATTTGGATTGGGTCAAGCGAGCCTAAAGTGATAGAGATTTGGTTAGAACTAGCTTTTCTTTCATCAAGGACAATCTTCTCTTCCCTACCCAATTGCATGAATTTGTCCTTAAAGACGAAACACTTTTCAAGAGAATGACCCAAAAGTCTATGATATTTGCAATAGTTTGGATCGTCAGTCTTTCCAGCTTCATCGGGCCGTTTCATCTCCGATAACTCAATAAGCTTTAGTTCAACCAATTCATCAAACATTTGAGAAACATCAAAATCTAGAAAGGGGTATTCTTTTTCTTGCATCTATTTTAAAGTCAACTTTCAATTTGGATACCCTTGAAAAGTTGTGTTCACACTCTACTTCTTGTTTTCCTTTGTAATGAACTTCACAGGCGATGCGTTAACATTTATGGATTCCTTGTTATCATTCTTGAGCACAAATTTTCTCAATTTCTTCAATTCCTGCTTATCCTTTTCTTTGCGAGGATCATGGACGGGCATTATATCTTTTCTTGCAGAAAACATGCTCAACTCCATGTTGTTAGCACGAGTAGCTAAATCTTCAAAGGACTTTGGCTTGATTCCTTGTAAGATTTAGATAAGCCCCCAGTGCATCCTTTATATATATATTTCAATTGCTAAAGCTTCACTAAGTTTATCTTTGCAATTGAGACTCGCATTCCTCCATCGATTTATAAAGTCGATGACTGGTTCATCTTTCCTTTAATGAGTATTTATAAGTTACACCATGTTCACCATGTGCTTTGTGCTATGGAAGCAGTTAAGAAACTCATGCTCTAGTTGATCCCAACTATCATTAGAATGGGACACAAGATCAGTGTACAATTCAAAGCCATTTCCTTTTAAGGAGCGGATAAACTGCTTGACGAGATAGTCTCCATAGGTCCCAACATTGTTACATATCTCCAAAAAGTGTGTGACACGTTTCTTCGTACTTCCTTTGCACTCAAACAGCTAAAATTTGGGACATTGTGTCACACCTCGGAGGGTACCCTAGGCATAACTGACATTCAGAAACTATTGCTAGTCCCTGAGCGAACCACCTAACCCCTTCTCCTTCATTCAATCAAAAGATTAGCAGAAGACATAAGAATAAACAAATCCAGAATAGTGGGCAGTTCTGTCTCATCACATTCACATCAAGAAATAGGGCCACAGGCCTCAAGTCTAGACATCAACATTCATAGTAAAAAAGAAATTTATGAACATCTCAATTTAAAAGGAAAGAGGAAAGACCCCAACATCAATCCATTAACTTTTTGTTTGTGAAGTCTCTATTTCTACAGTCTAAGAAGGTACCATGACAGACTATGGCTACTACAACTCAAAGTAAGAACTCAAAACATTTGAAAATGAAGTATCCTCAGAAGGCAGGGAAGGGCTTCACCAAGTCTCTGAAGCTTGGAATCTCTGAACCTCAACGATTCGCTTACTAAAATCCTCTGTCTATTGAATCTGCATTATAAAATGATGTAGCGCCAAATGACGTTAGTACGTGGAATGTACGGTATATAAAACATGCTAAAAGTAAACAATATAACATGGAATAACATCAACTCATCAGATACTCATCTCATCTTAAAATACGAAACGAATACTATCACATCAACATCAATCAAGATTCATACCATCACATTGACATTAGAATACTATCATGATGATACCTATATGGGAGTTTCTCGGAGCTACAACCATCACCTATGAGTTGGTGATGATACAATGAAGCGATGTCATTGTGGCATCTGCCCAGTACCTTATTGGGATAAAAGGGCGTGGTTATCTGTGGGTCCAAAATAACATCAAGTCCTTTTTTGGGAATAAAGAAACATCCGTCTTCATGGTCCAATCCTCTCCTACGCTGGCCACATAGCTATGGGTGCAAGCGGGACTCACTCTTACCTATTTTGGTGCTCGATACTTCTCCTAAGACTCGACATGCTCATAAACATCAAACATCAAGATTTCTCATCATCTAGTCTTTTTTGGATAAGGAACATCAATTCATCTCGTCATCTATCAACCCAAGAAATTAGGAACATCCCTTTTTCGATTATATTCGACCTTTTAAGACTCTAAAGGTATCAATCTCATCAATCATCAATACATTTAGCTCATGACTCAAACCACAACACAAGCACAGGTATATCGTCAAGGCTCTAGACATCAACCCCTAGGTTCATTCTTGCATGCTTTCAAAAGTTAACATATATGGTTTATACAATATCTCATGAAAAGTATTCAATTCAAGAAAACAAGTTTATGATGATCATCAACGTATGAAAATACATGTAAGTAATATAGTTTTCAAGAATTTAATCAAGATAATACTTCAAGACGCACGTATGGGGACTCATGGACTCTTAACTCATCTATGACCATCTATAAGGCACATGGGAGATCAATCCCATGTTTTTAATTTAGCCTTACATTCCCAAAATAAAGAACAACTTAATAGCCTTCAAGGAATTAACCCCGATCTTGAATCTTCATGCCCTCTCTTCTTCCTCTCTCAAGGATATGCACTTAGAACTAAAGAATAATGGATTTTGAAATCCTTAATCGGATATAAACGACCTTTAAACATGTTTTTGGGACTTAGGATAGGGTGGGAGATGACCAAAAGGCCCTTCCGATAAAAGAATTAGCAATTTTCACTTCGTAACAACATGTCCGCGTCGCTCTAGGGGCGCGGACATGTGATTTTTTGTAAAATTTCATTTCTTTCATTTTCCCATCAAAGATTAAAAAAAACTTAAGTGTAAGTCCAGGTCCTAGGCATGTCGCGCCCTGAGCACGCACTATCACTGTCTCGGAATTAATTAGCAAACATTATTTTCCTACTCGATTGCTCTAAAATCAGGTCAAGGCTATTTTCCCACTCAATTTTTCGCGCTGATCATAAATCCAGTCTCAAATTTTCCATTGGAGCTTGGAAAAATGCGTTATGCGCATGATTACTTTGTAGGGGCATTTTTGATAATTTCACAGGGTGTTACAGGTTGATAACCAACAGGTATTTTAAGGCTATCGATCCTTGCTGTGTAAGACTTAGCATACATATGGGAAGAGTTGGCAAAGACTTCATCCTTTTCATTTATGGTCCTTCGATGAACTCCTTTAATTGATCAAGTGAGATCATCCCTTCGGCAGAAACTGGCATCTCCTTAATAGAGGGTGCTTGCTTCATAGGATTTTCAGTCTCTTGAAGTTCAATACCCTTCCCAGGTGCATGGCTTAATTCCCCATCTAGTATGCCATCTACTCTATCCATCAAATTATCGATGCGAGACTCTTGATGTTACACATTCCTGGTCAATCCTTCAATTATCTTTGCCAGATTTGCAAGTTGTTCCTCCGTGGATGAAGCATTAGTTGTCATTGCTTGCATGACTGTTGGAGGCATTGAAGAGTAGCATGGTTTATTGTGAAGGTTGATCTTCAGAGGGCTCATGTTATGTGATGCATATGGAGAAGATTCATTGGATGAGTCATGATTTTTTTTTGCGGTAGAATTCTTGGAACAAGAGACCTTAAGTAGAGACAAAGTTTGTACGATCTTCTCAGCAACACTGCTCCCTCCTTCTGAAGCATTTGTGGAGGTTCTTGCTCATTTTATGGTTGCAGATCCAAAATCAGGAGTTGGTGCGGATGACACTCGTAGTGTTTTTTGTCCTAGTATAGTAGCTTTGCTTCTTGTAACTACTCTAACGATTTCAAAAGTAACACCAAGAATTCCCTCCACTTCATCGAAAAACTTGGAATTAGCAGTAATAGAGGAAGTTGATTGGGAAATCTTCTTGGAAGCCATTTCAGTATTCCTTGATGCTTGAAAAATTGAGATAAGAGATAGAGATTGTCCCACTAAGTTGCCAGAATTTGTATGACAATCAAATTTGCGTTGAGAAAATAATAATCAAGGAATAAAAAATATTGCAACAATCGTTCTATTTTATTCCAAGGAGTGAGTTCTACAATCTCTATGACTCCTCTGATTTGCCTTTTCAAATATCAATTCAAGGGCTCTTTAGCTTGATCTTGAATCTTGAAACACTTGATTTATTTGATCTTGACTTGTATTTGAATTCAAGGGCTTTAGGGCTTTTGGGCTTGATCTTGAACTCAGTGGTCTTGATCTTGATATATGGATTTGATGATCTTTAGCTTGAATTTGATATGAATTTGTCCTTGAATTTGATCTTGACTTGTATTTGAATTCAAGGGCTTTTGGGCCTGTTCTTGAATTCGGTGGTCTTGATCTTGATTAAATGATTTGATGAATTTGAACTTGAACTTGATATGCACTTGTTCTTGAACTTGATCTTGACTTGTACTTGAATCCAAGGGCTTTTGGGCTTGTTCTTGAATCCGATGGTCTTGATCTTGATGCGTTCTTGAACTTAAATGTTTGATTTCTTGAATTCTTATTGCTTGTAGAGAAATCTGCGGCGTTTGATCCAAGAGCTATCTTTGGCTTCTTGTTAGAATTCTTGATGTGAATTCTGAATTATGAGGACCCCTTTATATAGTTGTAGAATAGAGGAGTTATGATGGAATCATGCTTTCTTCCGGCCAATCAGATTCAAGATGATATGACAAAGAAAAGTGATTATAATAGGTTCTTTTCAAGTAACATGGCAATATCCAATTGGTTGGAACACATCACTTGCATATGCGACACATTTTTATTGGCCTTTGATCGAGATAATAATGCCACATCATTTTAACACATGACATGATCCTATTGACTTCTTTGTTTGACTTGGCATGCCACGTCAACTGGCACATGGCATCAAATGGGCCTCTAGGATGAGAGGACATTGGGCCAATAAAGTGGGTCATCTTTTATTGCACAAATAAATGAATTTGGGTCTTTAATTAAATTCATATTTTATTAGATTTAATTAATTGACCCAATTATATTAATCCATAATATTTGTTTGGATTAATATATTTTGAATTCAATGTAATTTTAATCATTTTATAAAATTTATATTTTAATAAATTCATATGATTACAATGGCAATGGAAACAAAATGTTACTAACCACTCCTAATGCAGAGGTAGATAAATATGCGAGCATGAAGGAACCTTTCTATCCTCACATGTGCCTCTAAATTTTATATCAAAGTTGAAAAATCTTCTAATCAATATATTCACAACAGAAGGGCTTTCCCTTGAATTTGAGAAAATTAGGAAAGAAGATCTTAATAAATATGGAGAATTATCGCTAACTATCATAATAGTTGTTGGACTTCTCTCCAAAATTCATTCAATGGTTCAACAGGAAAATGTTTCTGAAGATGTGGACATGATTTTATATGAATCTCCTAAAAAACAGTACTCAACTTTTTACACATCTAGTATGATAATCATCAAGACTCTATGCTTAAGTTCAAGTGACAGAGAGCATATTGTAAGTTCAAAGATCGATAAAAAAAAGAAAATATAATGACTTACTTGACGTCATCAAAGAAATAGTCATTCTTCTGAGAAGTCTGGTGGTGGATCCTGAAAATTGGAGTGTTAAGCTAAAACCAATCTTTTATTTGCTTTATTTCTTTCATCTAACTTTCCAAATTAGACGAACGATCTTCAAGGATTGATTTTCTTCGCGAGTTGAACGTAACTTAGACCTTTGATGTCGTACCACCTTTTAAATCTTTTCTCTTCACTCCACTGCCAAAGCCAAACATATGGCTACGAGTTTGAGGTGCAAAGCATTTTTCAACAATTACAATGCTAGAAAGAGACGGTTCAGACTGTACCAATTTTTGAATTCGAGCCTATAAATATAAACAGTGATTTGTGTAAGCAGTCATGATAAGTACATAAAAAATAAATTACATGTTCAATTAGACGCACACGTTTCTTGATTGTTTCAGAATCAACAAGTGTGTTATTCTTTTTACAAGTCTCAAAGAAAATAGTTTCAAAATCTGGCAGGTTACCATCTTTTCCTCCCTATACATTAAAGTAAACATGTTAAATTTATGCATCGCCAATATTAACTAAATATATTTAATAATACCTTTTGATAAATGATTTCTCTGATTGGCTTACTACCAATCTGATGAAGCATCTTTATCTTAGCTCTATTTGTTGCATTCCTATTGCTTCTCAGCTATATTTGAGTAAAAGTATCAGGTATAAATAGTATGAGCGACTTTTAAGCAATGAGATATGAGCGTGATATTTATAAAGTTTAGTTATATAGAGAGGTTTAGGGATTTTAGTACCAGAGAGAATCTTAGAAATTTGAGAGAGGGATAGAGCGAGATTTTAATTTTTGTCACTATAAACATTGAGAATCATTCAAAATTCCTCAAACTACAAAATTCATAAAATCTTCAACTCTAATTTATAGGAAAAAGTTAAATTTTTGGTCAAATCAAAACAAAAATCACGAGAGTTTTAACTATTTCAAAAAATACACTTTCGATTCAAGTCAATTTAAGCACAGTGACCAAAATCAGTTTAAAAAAATAGAACCCACCAAAAAGTTTAACCCCAAAGTATTTTGATATGTATAAGAGAGAAAAAATGGCATATCAAAACGGGAAAACTTAATGGATTACTTGAAATAGGAGGAGGAAAACAAAAATAAAAATCAAATTGAGTAGCAACTCTTCAATAATTTTAAGCCAAAAGACAATAAATCTTATGAATACCTGAAACAACTCTGTATGAGCAAACCCTTTGATTGGTATGAATACCGAAAATAAATCTTGGTGAGATAATCGTTTGAGCGATCTCTTGACCTTTGATCAAGAAGAGTAGTTTCAGTTATGAGGAATTTTAGCAGAAGGGTTTAGGCATTTTAGAATAGAAAGAGCAATAAATGTTTACGAGATAGACAAATAATTTCGCTTTTCTCTTTGGCGCTTCTATCTCCTGCTCAATTTTTCACTGTTTAGAAACCAAATAATTTTTTTTTCACAGAACAAATCCTATGTCTACGTGTACTTAATAAATAAATAGTTAACTAGAGATCAAAATAAAATATCATCCTTAAAATATATTTTTAAGGACCATATTTATTTTGTCCCTAAATTTTGGTCTGTAATAAACCTTTTTTTTTGTACTGGAAGAGGTGTCGCTTCTATGAAATTGTGATAGATTTGTAGAGCACTCATGAATACCAGGACACATACATGACCTCTTAGTGCAAAATTGCAAAAACAACTAAGATTGTGCGAGTGTAATGTGATAGAATAAGACACTGAACTTACAAAATAATTCATGATTCATAGAAGTTCTTAAATTCACCAATTGTTCTGTAAGTTTAATCTTGTTTTATCTAGATCTGGTTCATAGTCTATAGACACCAGATACGATGCATTATATTCATATGTGAAAATCCAGCAAAATCTTCTTATTTTATTCTATTCCTTAATATTATTTTTGAGATATGTAGGGGATTAATGGAAAAAATGATTTTAGTATCTCAAAATTATATTTTTATCTAATATTATTTTTCATCATTTTAATATATTATTAATAATTAGTCTTAAATGGATGACTGATAAGAGTATATGAATGCCCTCTAAATGTTATTTTGACCATATAAATGTGTCATTATACTCTCTCATAATTGCTTACATTTATTCTTGAATTCATTCTATACACAAGGACAGTTAGGTGAAATCTTTTTTTATATATATAGTGATATATTCTTCTTGAGAAGAAGAGGTGAAATAATATAATATATTATAAATTCCTCCTCTTCTATTTATACATATTTGTAGTGTTGGATTTTCTACTTTAATCTTTGTTAGTTTCTGACTCCTAGTATTATATTAAAAGAGCTTGTTGAATCTTAGGGGATACATCCATATCGGGTGAAATATCCTCAAGGATTTCATCTCTATGTTTTTATGATTTTATACTAGCATTACACACCCTCTAAGTGTTTGATAAAATGTCTGGATGTGGTTTCTTGAGGAGTTGAAGGTCCAAAGCAATAGATATGATATGATTGACTATATGATGATGAAATGAGCTTATGTATATGATATACTCTATATAAAATGTTGCATTAGACCATGTCCGATTCGGGGGGATAAGAGCCCGAGTAACCGTGGTGGGGATTTGTACTCATCAATCTAGGTGGGGGTTTGTATTCATCTACCGTCTGAGGGGTTTATACTTTGCCACCGTGGTGATAAGGTATGATTATCATCAACCATGTGAGGGGTTTGTACCACATCACCGGGATGATGGGGTAAAACCATCATCAACCAACCGAGGGGTTTGTACCTTGGAAATCTAGCTTTGTCTCTTGTACACATAAGATATCATATATGGGCATGAGCTACTTAAGAATGTTTTATTTATGCATTGATCATACATGCCATATTGCTATCTTGCCTATTGCTTATTGTTACACATTTTGACTATGATGTCTAATTCATGTTGCATTCCATCCTACATACTTAGTATATTCATACGTACTAACGCATACTCTTTCTTACATGATATCACCATGTAAGAACCGGTGCCCAAGTTGATCCTCCTCCTCCTCCACGTGGCTAGTTCGATACTACTCAAGTTAGTTAGTGAGTCCTCTACTTCGGGGACCTTAGTCTATGTTGCTCTTATTATGTATTGAGACATTCTTCCTTAATGTTCTATTTTGACTATAAGGGTGAGCCCGGTTGCTTTGTCTTTGCCCTTGCTCTTATCAATGTATTAGAGGTACTTGTTGGACATGTTATGTATTTGTGCTAAGAGTCTTGACTCTATTGCTCTTGATGTCTATGACATAAAAGTGCTTTTCGTTAGCCCCAGTTGTCCCACTTTATTATCTCTTGATGCTTGTTTTATTGCTTCCGTGACCAAGGATGTGTAATGATGTTCTAAGAGGCTTGCTTGGGGTCTCTTCGGGATTCTCTTGCGCCGTATCACACTAGGCCCTGGGCTTGGGTTGTGACATGAATGCAGTCACCATGTTTATTAGGAAGAACAAAAGCGCACAACCAACAAGATAAGAAGGCCGCCATATATGTATCGTCTCTTTTGTCAAGTCTCACCTGAAGCCTAGAAAATATCTTCTCTTCGGCATGGACCACCTTTTTGCATCAAGTAAGGCTCCACTAGGATTATGCCTCAATTCAAAATAAGCGGACTTCTTTTCCTGCCTCGGGGAGCAGGGCCATACCTTAGTAGTTTCTTATACCATAATTGTATCTCCACCACCACCACCACCACAACAGGGTTGACTTTAACGATGGGGATTCTAACACTCATTCCTTTCTTTTATGCTTGATTTCTGTTGCTCCTCGCATATTGAGGACAATACTTTTTATTTGGGAGGGGATGAGCATTTGGAGTTCCCTATCTCTATTGATAATGATGACTTTCTTATGTTTTTGTCATGATTTAATGAGACAATGTTTACCTTTAATTCTTGTTGATGGATGTTTAGACAGGCGATCGAAGTGAGGGGAATCATTCCTAATGCCCCGAACCTGAAGCATAGGAAGGAAATCTTTTTATTTTTAATTTTCTTCTTTTTTATAATTAATGGATGAATGATTGCATATGATGTCCTTTAAATGCAAACCCCGTGCTTATGTGAAAAACCGTTCAAATGCGAATATTGTGTCTCTAGTCCTTATCATTCTGAGCATTGATGTTCATATCTTTGATTCAAATTGTTCCATGGATGAGGAGCATGTATTGGCTCACCAATTAGTCCTTTTCTTGATAAATCAATCCATGAATGAATTTTTATGCACCTTGAGTTGACTATGTGAGTAATTGAGCCTGTATATCTGATGATCCTAAATTATCATTGTGAGATTAGGAACTTTGTTGAAAGGCATATTTTGCAACATCTAGAACTTGCTTGATATGTTTTGGAGAGTGATTTTAACCTGAGGCCTTCTTTGTCTATTTTTAGTCCACTTAGCCATATTGATCTCCAATGACAATGAATTGATTCCTTAGTGAAACCCTTTTGAGCTTTAACCCCTTCTTTGGTAACTATATAGCCTCAGCTTGAATTAGTGAAAGGCAAATCCTTCTTGTTCCTTAACAATCTCTCCTTGAGCTTAAAAAGAACAAAAGCGATGGCCAAAGCCCAAGTTGGGTGTGTTGGTTGAAAGAGGGGGTTATCTCCCATGTAAAAGTTAAGAAAAGATAAAGGAAAAAGAAAAAAAGTGAGAAGTCCTAAAGTGATGGAACATAAATGTTTGAAAAAGCTGAAAATATGGAACTGAAAAAGAATTGCGTGAAAAAAAGGACCCTCCAAAATCTTATTGAAAGAAAGTGCAAAGAAGGGAGACATCTAGGATGAAAGATCAAAATCAAAATAGGTATCAATAGGAGAGAAAAACGACTGAAGACAACAACAAATCCATGAGCATTAAAAACATGTGTACAGTTCTGATGTCGCTAAACCTGACTACTCAAAGGCAGAAGAGACGATTGTCATCAGCATAATAACCCAACTTTAAAGGTTGGGGTCAATTCCACAGGGAATCATTGTTCAAGGCACAAGTGACTCTGGGGGGTTGCAATAATCAAAACAGAGTTTAGCTAACACGATCTAATTAACAAATTAAACAACTATTAAGGAAAGATGTCTGGGATGTGCAAATATGGGAATTAATCTATCAAATAGGTCTAGATACTTGACTAGATAAGTTGATATTAAGTGAATAGGATAGGTTTCTTATAACCTAAATCACCTATGATATATGGGTGTTTCGTATGAATCGGCTAAGATATCAGACGCAGATCAGTGAGGATATGCTTAGCCTAAGAAATCACAGCAAAATACCTACTACCTTGGCCATGAATCCATGAATGTGGATATCAAATGAAACTCCATAAGGTTTCTGGCCATATATCCATTTTACATTCTAAATGTTCTAGCTAAGCAACAATGAGAGATCTAAACTAAAACCCCAAGTTTGCAACCTTGAAATTTATACATTAAACTTAGGAATGTATATAAAATCACCCAAATATACTACAGATAAGTGAAGATATCACAAATCCAACAAATTAATTAAAGACCCATATCAAAAGCATACCCCGAACATGGGGGTTTTAGCCACACTTGTTAGAAATTGAAGATTGAATACCATACAAAGTAGTAGAAGTCATGGGTAACAAGATTGAGTACAAATTAATTGATTATCACCAGCTAATCTTCTCCAATTTCATGCCCAAAAGCTTTAAAAAATCTTGCCTCCCTTGTACTCTAAGAGGAAAGTTCCTGCCCAAAAGCTTCAAAACCCAAGCCTTCCTTGTACTGTAAGAGGAAAGTTCTATGTACTACTACTACTACTGCAGACTAATTATTTTGATATGGAATGAACATATAATGTACAATGTCCTTTCTAAAATTGCTTATATGCTCCATGCAAATGTGTGGAACTTTGTGCTACGAAATGCCATTCAACGGTCAAGGCCGACCATCGTCGAGCACTCAGGTGATGCGCCGAATCTGCACTTGATTGCTTTCTAGTGCATCTTTATGAGGCTTCTTCAACTGCGATATTAGGTGATGACTCTTTGCTCTGCCTTTCTCATTCGGCGATGTGCCAAAATATTCTTCATATCACCTTTCTATCAGTGTTTTGGGGCTTCGGGTGCTGCAACTTTAGGCGATTACTTGTGCACTTTGGCGTATCCCTAGGTATGCTTTATGACATTGATCCTTACCGCACTTCTAACTTGACCTAGAACCTTGGTTGATGCATAGTTAGGTGTTCTTCTGGAGCGTTGCGGATCACTGAGGATGTCAATGATACCACTTTTCACCGTGTTTCAGCACTTTTGCTCACTTTCCAGGATTCCACAAAGTTGTCTTTTTGTGCACATCTAACTCCATTCCCTATCATAGAACTTGCATATTTGATAGCAGTTGAAATTATTAGCACACTAAGGGAAATATTTCTTTGTAATTTATCCCCAAAATGAGATCAAAATATGGACTCATCAACACCCTTTACTTAAACCTTTGCTTGCCCTCAACGAAATCAAACATCAATCTATCCAAATCAGAGCTTGCAAATAGGGCCACACGGAGCAATACATACATTTTCACCTTTTTCATCCTTTCTCGAACTTCCACAAATCACTTATGTGACCTTGAAACCTCTAAAGATGAGTAAGGAGTAAGCAAATAATGGTTAAACTCACAATTTCTCATGGAGCTGCTTATCACTGCCTAGAAAAATTACCAGTTTTCCTCATGCCAAAGAAGATCCTGAACACTCAACATTGTGTCATTGCTTTGTAGAGGATCTCTTCAACTTTCACTCTCCCAAATGGGAAATAACATGTAAGCTTCAGCCCATAGGCTTTCCCTTATTCTTAATCACAGTTCACTTGACTTTCTTCCAGAATAGGATCCCAAAGGACTTTGCTAGGACTGAAATAATGGGTAAAGGTTGGGTAGGATAACATATGGTCAATAATGGCTCATCCCTCCTTAAACTCTACATATTCTTTTCAAGCACAAAGGTTCTTTTGGTTCCCTTTTCATTCATCACATTCTTGACATCTCTTTTGCTTTTGATTTATTATCCCAAGTGTCTCCCTTTTTGTCTTTTCTTTCACAATAAGACGTTTTTTTGGGAGGGTCCTCAATTTTCCTACTTTTTGTTTCTCGCTTTTTCTTTTCATTTCCTTCTAAGACTCCTCGATGTCTTTCTTTCATTCTTACCCTTCCTTTTCTGACTCTTTCATGGGATACACTTCCTTCTTCCTACTAACCACCCCTACTTAGCATTTGTCCACTGCTCTACTTTCAAGCTCAAGGAGAAATCGGTAAGGAACAAAAAGGACTTGTCTTTCACAAACATGAGTCAAGGTTACAAGGTTGCCAAAAAAGTGATCAAGGCTCAAAAGGGGTTCACTAAGGATTCAATTCACTACCAATAGGTGTCACTATGGTCAAATTGGACTAGTGGAACCAAAGAAGGCCTAAGATTCTCTCCTATCCGGAATTAACCTAGTAGATCCTCTCCTATCTGGAATTAACCTAGTTACTTCTCAAGACAAACCGGGCAAGTTCTAGATGATGCAATACAAGAATTTTAAGAAGATAACCAATCCCATATTGGCAAAATGGCTTTGTGTTCAAACAATGGCAACACACTTGTAATTTTTCAATCATCGCATATCCAAGATCATTTACTCACATAATCAACTCAAGATTCCTAAAATCTATTCGTGGATTGATTTATCAATAATAGACTAATTAGTGAGTACATGCTCCTCGTCCATGGCACTATCCAAATCAAAGATATGGATCATCAATGCTCGGATTGATAAGGACTAGAGAAACGATATTTTATTCGCACACTTATCATCTCTGCACAAAGTTTGCCAAAAATTTACAGGCATTCATCCATTCAATAAGAAAAATAAAAGAAAATAACAAAAGAGAAACACTACTCTATTACATCCCAAATTAAAATCATATACAACCTAAAAAGTAAAAATAATGTCAAAATATTCATCAATAGCACCATTTATCAAAGTGAAATACCATCATTGTGTCATAAAAAAAATAAAAATATCTAGAAGACAGGTTATTCCTCAAGCTCACTCCCTCCTAACAATATAAACATTACCCTCAATGTGAAAGGGACAACAAAGAGTAAGCGTAAGAGAAAGTAGTGAGTATGAGAATCCCCCTGTCAAGTCAATCCTACTGTGGTAGTAGTAGTGGTGGAGTTGAAAAAGATGTCATGGGGGCATCAATGCCCTCTTCTACTAGTGTACTCTCAAGGTCAATGTCAGGACTCGCTGGCTTAGGTGCACTCACACCGGATATGCCAATCATGGATTAATCTAGAACAGAAGATGCAAGCACTATAGCCACCACCTCATTCTCCACTCTATCTAGTCCTCCCAGTCCTCTTGGCTCTGTGCCACTCCCAATGTCTCCTCATCAGTCTCTGGGGTGCTCACCTCTTGATTATCTTCATTGTTATCACCAGAATCTCTATATTCGACCTTTTATTTGGGATTGCAGCCACATCTACCTTGCGTGGTGGATCTTCCAGTCCATCGAAAAATATGCTCAAGTTAGTGGACCGGAGGGAGGTCACCTCCTTCTATTATTCATCAATATCGACTTTCAAAGTCGATGTGTCCATAATACCACCACCTTCTTTCTCGACAGCTAACACTCTATCCTTTAGGCTGGCCAACTCCCTCCCATGGTCATCAATCATGGACTCTAATTTATCCATCCTCAACTTGTGATCCTCATTTTGCTCACTCTACTTTGCTTCAGCTTCAGCATATGGATTTAAAGGCTTGGATATAGCTACCTCAACTAATTTGGGGATAGATGACTCAACCCTTGTAGCCCAAAGATCAACGACTTTGGTCGTGCGGCCAATCGCGAAAATGTGGCCTTAGTGAGTGGGGGTTGATCATCTGTAGCCTCCGTCTTTGTAGAAGGAATAGGAGCATCAGAGTAATGTATAATAGGAGAAGAAAAAGATATACCTGCCTCAGCGCCTAGCTCTAAATGCTAGACTCAAGAGTCTCAATATCAATAATCAATGTTTTGTTAGCCAGTTTCTTTCCAGCTCTATCCTCTTCACCTCTTAAGTACTCAGCCTTGATCCTCCTAATGTTAGTGGATGCCGATAGAGTCATCTTTACATTGGTCTTTGCATTCCTTGGAACTCTAGCTCTTCTACATAGCGTGGTGATGAGACTTGGAAAAGGTACAGAGGTCTGGAATTGCTTTACCCTTGTGAGGATTTCAGGAGCAATGATATCACCAAAGATTTAGCCTCTTGCAATCCATGATACTTCCAACCAGTGCCACTTTAATTGGGTGAAGCACCGATTCATTTGTGTGACAACATCAAATTACTGTTGATAAATCCGAACCAAAACCTTGCTGGCATATTTATTTCTTTCTTTTCAATGATGTCACCCTCTTCTAACCACGAGAGAGCTGGAATACCAATCATTGGAGCCAACTACGCCTTCGTGTCATAAAATGATTTCACTTTTATCATCTCATCCATTTCATTTTTATCCCTGTTCATGCATCCCAAGATATCATTGATTTCAGTTTGACTGTATGTGACCTGCACGCCCCGAGCTTCCAGAACATCAAGGGGTTTGAGAAATGACTTGACTCTGCTTCTGTTCTTTGGAATGGCCTTATCATAGGCCTCATTGAATTCTCGGACCCAGGTAGGTACATATAGATCTCGAGGTTTGGTGAACAACTAGAAATTATTGAATTTAAGAGTTACCAACACCTTTGGATATCTATCAATCATCCGATCAGTGGACATTTGTTTCTCCTCTAGAATTGTCTGTTTTATCGCTACTCTGAGTTTGTTTAGGTGTCTTGGGGTGGTTACTTCTCTGATCCTTTGGGATGTCTGGAGTAGAGGATCATGAGTGGCCTTTGAACTGCCTTCATTTCGGTGTCTTTTCTGTTAGACTCCGTAAAATAATTAATTCGGAAGTCCTTAATCGGTTTTAAAATAGAAAGTTTGGGACCAAATTGAGCAATAAGTGAACTTGGGGCCTTATGGGTAATTTTTAAAAGGTTCATCTCTATATATATGAGACCAAGGGTTCAAAAGACTTAGAAAAAAATTTCCTCTTATCTTGTGATCTTTCTAGAAAAAAAAAATTGAAGAAGCTTGAAGAAGAAGAAGGTAAAGGAGAGGAAGAAAATTAATTCAAGGTAAGTTTTAGTCTTTAACTTTGTTAAACTCTAGTCTAGAATATGTGTTTGTCATAAAGGAATGGTTATGTGTTTTTGGAAGAAAAGTTGGATTGACTCTTTGTGAACTAAAGGATGGAATGGGTATGGAAAAGAGCTTAGGGACGTCTACTATATACGTGGGATTATAATTGAACGAAAATTGAACCGAAGAAGCATGAATTAAGCCCCA